>VZRI01002819.1:215911-282084 GCA_013397515.1 Upupa epops
TAGATGTTAGGTTTACTTGGTTTGTTTGGATTTAGGTTGGACTGGATGATCTTTAAGGTCTTTTCGAACATTATCATTACTGTGATACTGTGATAGTAGTTTTCAGCCTTTATGTGTGTGTGGCTTAGGAAATTCTGCTCTTTACAGCTATATCTTCCCTTATTCTGACCACACTTGCTAATAAAGAAGACATCTGTTTGCCATGAGAAACTCCTGTTCTCTTTCCCAGTATTTGTATGTTGGGGTGGGCTCAAACCCAATGTGCTGACACGTGTAGCTCTGCAGTGAAGAAACTATCCTGGTATTAGCACAACTCTAGATACCTAGCAAGTATTTAGTTTCTTCAGGAAACCAATCATGATCACCTCATCACCTCCAGGTGTTTTCCTTTTGTATCCATGGAACTGTTCTTTGGCAAGAGTTCAGGAGAAGGCTTAGTGGAGGAAGGTAGTTGCAACTCGCATGTATGATTATCATCTATAAGAAATATACTTCTTGTTTTTACACGAACGAGTATGGGTTTGCAGTGGCACTGAACCCAAAGCTTTGTGATCAGACAGTTCCTGAAATTCTGAGGTTCTCAAAGCTTGACTCTTTTTTCATACATGATGTCTTAGAGTGTTGTAGGGGTATGGAAATTAATGATGACAGGTTACTTTGGTACTGTGTGAAGAAGGAGCCGGAGTCCAGCAGAGTGTCAGTAGGGGTGAGTGAGAGCGCTTTATTGTGTGTGTGTGCAGCCTCTATTTAAGCAAGTTTCTTATCTACAGACTATACACATGGCATTTTATTTTATAACTGGCTGGTACAGTGTAAACAATTAGCAATAGGCTGACAAAACAGATGGCACCTGGTAATTGGTCTAGGTCTGTCCACAGGCCCTGTGGTCAGCTCATTGTGTAACTTTTAAGGGAGTCTGATGCAGATCACGGTATTTACGGCTAGGTTATGCCCAGGAGCCGCATCATCCCTGCTCGAGCTTCCTCCAGCCATGAACAAATATTCTTTGGGAGCTGTAAAGCTGTGTGCAATGGTATTTAGGTGCTTGACTCTGAGTGGAATATAGTCAGGGTCTTAATCCAGTACGGGGTTGTGTTAAGGGTGAAGGGAAGCTCTGAAGGCTGAAGGTTTGGTTGTTCTTACAGTAATAAGAAGCACAGAAGGGATCTTTTCCATACTTCAGCATGGAAATTTCAGGCAAATTTTACTGTCTGTGAAATGATCAGCTATTTCAATATATTTTCTGTTCCCCTATAGAGGTTGGCTTTCAGCAACATGAGCTATAGGCACAGATTTCCTGTGCCTGGTGATGGTGGAAAACATTTCTGATGTTCCTGTATTGTCAGCCTGTCAGGGGCATAGTTTTCTATGTGATTACCTTTATTACTATTCAATTACATTTAAAAGCATTGAATTTCTAAAAAAAAAAAATCTCTTACACTGTCTTTGTCACAATGTTTAGAAGTTTCTATACCATATTGTAGTTATTCTTAAACCTCCTTATACTTAGAAGACCTTGTACAAGAAATAAACCATATAGCAAAATGGATGTTCCTTATTTGACAGTGGTAGTTCATGGTTGTGCTGGTGGAAGTTCAGGAAGTATAGTAAACTTTCCCTACTGCTTTTTCTCTATTGAGATGGTAGAAAACCTTAAGAGCCATGTTGTGGAACAGTCTCACTTCTAGTGCTGCCGGTACTTCATCCCACTGTCTAAATGGGGATAAAACTGCTGTAACTTCCCCATGGTGCTTCCTAGAGGTGGCAACGTGGGGATATAGAACTCGGTGAAGTTCAGGGCTGCAGGTAAGCCATGCAACAAAGCAAGTTTTCTTTCTAGTGCCTAGCGAGGCAGTCCCAGCCTGAACTTTGCAGACTATTTCTGTATTAAAGTGCGGCATTTTTCTGCCCATTTCTTTTACAGATAAAGAGGGAAATCTTGGCCCAAATAAAGTCAGTGAGATTCATCCACGTTCCTTTCAGTGGCACCAGAATGCATTGCAAAACACACAATCACAGAACGGTAGGGCTTGGAAGGAACCTCTGGAAATGATCTAGTCCAGCCCCCCAGCAGAGCTGTTGGTATAGGGTATGAAAGAGGATGGCTATAATATCCTGCAACTCAAAATCCATCCATTATTCCAGAATGCAAATAAACCAATGTAAATTCAGTCCCCATAACCTTCCTTTTGGTTTTGTGAGGTGCTCAGGAGTGGATACAGCTGAAAGCTGCATCTCTCCACTTACGGTAAAGAAAAGTGAAGCCTTGGTCTCTATTCTAATAAACCTATAAAACCCAATGTTATTTACTGTTGGTGTGACTGCATATGCAGAGCTACAGTGATGCATGTTGAGCCCCTTCCTTTGTGATCATAGGAGTCTGTAAAATAACACGTGTGAAATGTGTCTTGTTTTCTTTCAAGACACGAGGGAGATTGGGAAAGGACTACTGCAGCACACCACAGGCTCGAGGGGTGAAGCAGGAAACCAACACAGCAAGATCAAATGATACCTTAGAAGAACCAATATAACCTGCACTCCAAGCAGCCAAGAAATCGAAGCTGACAGAAAGTCAGTGAAATTAAAGTGAAGAGCTTATGTGCAGTTGGCAGCACATGATACATGCTTGAGCTGCCCCTTTTAACAGTGGGTTGCGGTGTGCCTGCTGCATTTACGCGTGTACATCTGTTCCCACCTCTCCAGCAGTGCTGCCCCTGGTGAGGTGCAGACACTTAACTGCTCTGTCTGTTGTTGTGTCAGGCTGAGGTACAGGATGAACTGCAGTTAGCTGAACTAGGGGAAAAGGATTTACGCTGGGAAAGAAAATACATCGTGGTTTATTTAGGTGTGTTTCTTTGGAAACAACTAGATTTTTAAACTACATTTAAGTCAAAGTGACTTAAAATTTGTTGCTTGTATGGTTTTGCTCAGTAGTGGTTGAATGAGGGTTTGTTTTGTTTTTAATATCCCAGTTTTGGGTAGGTTTGATTTCTTTGGTGAAAGGACTGCGTAGATTAAATACCATTCCCCTTCTCCATTTTATCTAGCCCAGTTTTACTACTAGCTTACAACAGAGTTCTTTCTTTTGTGGAGTTTCATGAAGAACTACCAAATTTAGTACGTGCTTCAGACAGACTGCTTCTCTGCTGGACTGGGCTTAGACTGTTGCTTGCACTGAAATCAGGTGTAAGATTCTTAGTCTCTTATCTCAGTTTGGCTTTTCTGCTCCTCTGCAGCATTGATGTGCAAATGCCTGCACTGGTGTTTCTCAGTGGTGACAGCTGGTTTTTTCTAGTCCGAGTTTGGCCCGTGTTTGTTTTAATATTAAGAAAATAGTCATAGTGGAGGTTGGTCTTGCACATTGGAAATTTCAGACTTCTCCCTTACAGCTAGGCCAAACATTCTGTGTATTTGCCAGTCCAGCACTAATTCACGTGGCAAACTGCAGTCATGGGTAAATGGTAAAGATGGATGGTAGTGTTGCCCTTCAAGTAGGGCCTCCATTTACTTGGGTGGGATTCTATAACTTCTTCCCAGTGAGGGTGATGGAGCAGTGGAGGGGGCTGCCCAGGGGGTTTGTGGAGTCTCCTTCTCTGGAGACATTTGAAACCAGCCTGGACTTGGTCTGGGTGATCCTGCTGTGGCCAGGGGGATTGGACTAGATGATCTTTTGAGGTCCCCTCTGATCCCTGATGATTCTGTGATTTTGTGATTCACCAGTTTCAGTGCTTGGAAGGTCAGGTCTTATGTCTTTCACCACTTTCCTAATACAGCAGTATTATTAAATAGGGAAGCATTTTCACTTCTAATGGCCACATCCTATAACCTAAACCTCCTAATGAAGGTGTTGATGCTGTGAAGGACAACAAACATAAAAGAAGCTAAACAAACCAACAAAAAAGCAAATCTTCAACAAAAAATTCCAGCAATTAAATATCTAAGGAGTTAAAAATGAGGATATTGTGTGGTTTTGTTCTTTTTTTTTGCTTAATTTCATGGTGTATAAGTAGTAATGCATGTCTCACTGCACATCAGTCTGTAGACTGCAAGAGGCACTCCGGTTTAGGGATGGTGAAGGTTCAGTAAGTACTAAGCTAACAGTCCGTGACTTTTTGCATTGCACAAAGCACTACTGCTTTTCCCACAGCAACATGCAGTAATGCAAGTAGAGAAACAAAAAAGAATGGAAGAGCTTCCTCGGAAATTGTAAGGCACTGAACTTGAAAAGCAAATTTATTTTTGCCTTTTCAGTGATGTGGGAAGGTTCAGTATCACTTCCTTTTGAATTTTGACTTTGATGGAAATGAGAAGTCAAAATTTCTGCCTTGACTTGTAGCTCTAAAATCCACAAAAAGCTTGGTAACTCACAAAGCGAATGGAATAGATTGCCCTGTTTTTTTTAACTCCTTCAGGCCCAAGAAAATAAGGTCTGGGATGCTCTTTGAACTGCTCTACAGATGGATTGCGTGCTTTTTGCAGTGCTACAGGCTACGTCTGACTTTCTCTTGAAACTTCCATCATGATTCTTGTGGTTTAGGTACACTTAATTCCTTGTCTCCTCTCAGGTCTTGAATAAAAGAAGCTTCTGGTTTTGCTGACAAAGGCTGCTGTAGCAGATAGTTGGGTATTTCTTGTGAGTGCCAGGAGGAATGACAATTCTGTGGACAGATATTGTAGTAGACAGAAGTATTGATTTGGTTTCACTGTAATAAACATGGCCAGATGTTATCTCAGAGTGTACTGTTTGCATTAGTAAAAATAATTAAATCCTCCAGAGCATAATTATTCCCTATAATGTTTTTAACAGAAGCTTGCTGTTGTGTCCTTTTATGTGCTTGAAGTGAACCTCTCTGCTTTCTGTGCAGCTTGAGAGACTAATTGGGACATGTGAAGCTAATTGAAAAATGAAAATCCTGCTCTAGGTTCAGATGCCATGTGAAGGCCAGATCTGGTGTACATATGTGTATATTTGATGGCCTCTTCACTTTGGGTCCTCTTCAATCTTCTGTGAGTTTCTCCTTTAGGAAATACCTGAACAGGGTTTGGTTTTTTCCACTGCTGTTACTATTCGTATTGGTGAACACCTTCTCTTTGGAATGTCATGGTAAACACCTCTGTGCTCTCATTCATGGTAAAGATTTGTGAGTTTGTTGGAACACAGAATGATTCCAATGTATGTATGCTTACTGAAGGATATCACAGTTAGGGGTTGGAAAGGACCTGGAGAGATCATCTAGTCCACTCCCACCAGTGTGTCCAGGCAGGTTTTGAACATCTCCAGGGAAGGAGACTCCACAACATCTCTGAGCAGCTTGTGCCAGAGCTCTGTCACCCTCACAGTAAAAATCCAAGTGTTTGCAAGCCCAACATGCCACCTATCAATCAGTTAAACCAGAGTAAGCATCTGAGGGATACCTGAAAATCAAGGTTATGAGAAGTCTAGAGGTTGTAGAGACCTAGAATCATGAGTTGTGACCTACCGTTCAAACTGAAAATCCTGTCACATCGATGTGGAACTGCACAGTCCATCATCTCAGTGCTCAGCACTTTGGTGTTTGGCCTGTGTGCAGCTCCTTCATCTCTGCCTAGCTCGTGCTACCTTTTCCCTTGCCACAGGCAAGGCAGACCGAAGCATACTGTAGTTTTGAGTTCTGTCTGATCCCTGGTGTTACCAGCATTCCCAAAACACTGAGCAGGCTCACAGGTAGTTTTTTGGAGATGTGAAGTGAGAGCTGAAATTGCCCACTGGACATTCTGAAAATTACTTCTTTTTACTTTAAGTGAAGCTATAGCTGTTCCTCTGAAGCAGCAGTTCCTTGCTCTACTGGATTAAACCACCTTGTAATTGATAATTTTGAGTCGTGTGCCGAATGCCAGCTTCCACAGAGATACCAGTTTCTTTAGCAAGCTGGTACGTTCGGGGGCCTCCTTAAAACACACTTCAAACAGTTCCAAAGGTTGAGAAAGATGCAATGTGTATTTTTAAGTCTCGGTCAGTAGGATCAGCATTATTCAGCCTAGACTCCTAAATGAAATCATGGTTTTCTATGTTAAATCCTACATTTAAACTCATAAAACAAGTGTTTTCTTCCAAATGCTTAATAGTTTTCCTATCTATAGTTTGTCTCTTCCACTTTGCAGCCGAATTTAACTGTAATTATTCTGTGTACTTAGCTGCATTGAGAATTGTTCATACACTGTAGTGGAACTTGCTGTGATAGGAAATGTTTACGTGTGTGTGAGTATTTATAGGCATCCTTTACAACTTCCAAAGCTACCCCTTTCTTAAATCTTCAGTTTGGACAAAACCCGTATGTCTTCATTTTGCATCTGTTAGTGTTTGCCCTTTTCTTCTTGCTTGCAAGAAGGGAAAAGAAGAAGAAATCAATGGAGACCAAAGGAAGGGGAAATGTCTGACCACCTCGACCCCTTTTCTATGTTGTATACATCAATACCTTCCGTGATGACTCCAAAAATGCAGAAGAGAAGTGCTTACTTCCAAAAATCCATGTGAAAAATCGGCAATATGTGGCCATTTAAAACACAACTCTGTCTGTCCTCTTGCTTCCCTTTGAGTAGTCAAGTGCATGTCCAAGCAACAGCCACTGAAGGAACAATTTCAAGTTGCATTCAGGCATGGCTCATCAGCTGTGCACTCTTCCTGTTTCTAAGGAATAAAGATCACAAGTGTGAAATGAAACATAACGTGCAGGCACTGGAGTGCAGATCTGAAGGTGGAATTTGCATTGGCTGCACTTCAGCACAGATGGTGGAAAAACTTAAAGCTACTCTTGGGTCCTGAGACCTTTCCCCCTCCTGCCTCAGGTTAGCAAATGTATCTAAGGGAGGAAGCTGGAATAGCTGATTCTCAGGTGATTTCAATGATTCATGCTCCTGAAGGAGCTATAGGGAATATGCCCGAGCATCGCTATTTTGCTGTATGCTACAAGGTGTTTGTTTAGTGAAGTAGCTTTGCTAATCGCTTTGTTAATCAGTTGTGTCCCAAATAAAAGAAAAAGTACAACGCAGCTCTCCTCAGGTTTGGTCTTCTGCAAAATTAAACGCCTCACTTGTGCTGCTCACCTAGGTAGGAAAAGTGGACCAAAGCCTGCAGTTGCTCTGTGCTTCTATTGATTTTAAAGGGTAAGGAGTGTGTAGGCTTGCTGCCGCTTCCTCAGCAGTTATGCTGGAAAACCTCTGCATTATTCTCCTTTCTTCCTGCCCACCCTGACTCTCAGCTCTGAAGCAATAGAGGGGCACACTTTCTTGTCTGGTGGAGGGCTGGAGCAGCTGAAGTTCTGGAGAACTAGTGCACGTTACAGGTAAACGTTGCAGCACCTAGCTGGTGTGGCTGCAGGTGGCCCAGTTTGTTTTCTGTTTGGTGGATAGATGTGTACGTGTTTCCCTCCATTTGTTCCTACACAGATGTAGGTGTAGCCTAGCTGTCCCTGATGAGGAAAGGCTGAAGGAGCTGGGTCTCTTGAGCTTGGAGAAGAGGAGGCTGAGGGGTGACCTCATTAATGTCTATAAAGATGTGAGGGGTGGGTGTCAGGAGGATGGAGCCAGGCTCTTCTCAAGGTCATNTAGTTTTTTGGCATCTTCTCAGATGCTGTGTGTGTGATGATGCCAGTTATGCTCACTGAGGTAGTGGACTTGCTGTTCTGGGTTTTAGTCTGAAGTGGATTATGATTCATAAAAAAATAATCTCAAATCACAAAGCCACCATGGGAGGCTTATAGCTATCTGTGACTATCTCACTTGGGCTAAATTTGAATCAATGATCAGGAGGTGAAGGGTTTTCTTCTTAGCCCAGGAAGCTGGCAATGGGATGACATAATTTATGTGCTACAAAACTTTGTCTGATTGAATGCATCCATCCTTTAAAATCAGGTTTAAAAAAAACAAGAGCCAAAATGTAAAGAAAATTTAACATCCCCAAAATGCAGAACAGCACTCAGGACTTTAAAATACATGTAAACATCAGTTCCTGCCAAGTTAGTCATTACTGAGAGTTGTTAACACGGGGGATTGATTGAGAGAATGATTGTTGCTCTAGAATGATGATTTAATAAGAGAAAATCTGATAGATTTGACATGCTACATAAAATGCGTAGAACAGTTATTCTTTGCTAAATTGCAACTTTTTGTACCCCTTACGGATGTGTTCTGTGCCTTGCCACAGTCCCCTTGCCTTCTGTTACTCTCTTTCACTGCTAGGCAGCATTAGTATTCACCATCACTGTTCGTGTCACCCAGGAAAACATACACAAACGGCATTTTCCTTCCCCTTCTTGGCTCTCTCTCCCTCCTTCACCTGCTCTGTTCTCTTGGACCCACCTACCACCGGTGGTGTTCAGTTGGGCACTGAAAAATGGGTTTTTAACTTGTCTGGAAACTGTCTTGAAATGATGGCTACCAAGAGCTCAATTGTATTTGCCCTTTGCTAGGAGTTTCTGTGTATGCACCCACTCCTTCCTGTTCTGGCTGATGGTTACTTACCAGCTACTTTGCCTAACAACAGGCTCAGTCCTTTATAAGATGGAAAATGAAGGCTGTAGGAAACTGTAGACACAAGCAGATGAAACAGCCCTTCTGTTGTCCCCATCTTTACTGTTGTCCTTCCATTTTTCTGCAAAAAATTAGTGAGAGATTGGGTTGTTCTTTTCTACATGCAGGATGCACTCTGTGAAGAGCCTGTTGCAAGTGTTGTCAGTGCATTTGTCCTTGCATAAAGCATGGTGCTTCACGTGGGCCATGTCTATGTAAGAGTAATCACACTGGCCTGAGCTGCTGCTGGGCCCTTTAACTGTGGGTGCTGGATGCTGGTGTCACAGGTTGAGCTGCAAATGGTCTTCTGCTTGCCATGGAAAACTGTAGTAGGCTCTCCTTGGTGCTTGTATTCCATAAATAATAATAATAAACAATCCCAGAGTCTGATTACAACAAATGAACTCCATAACACCCTCTGTGCTCTATCTATCGACGTGCCAAAGAGCATAACATAAACTGACTGAGAACAACAGCAATTCAAAACAACAGCACACGAGAGGGTCATGAGACCCTAAGCACAGAAAAATACTGGTGTTACAGAAGGGGAGGGGGGCGCAAAGATAGGGCCATGGACCGGCATTGGGGGACGTGTGTCGTGAAACAGCAGTAAGATGCATGAGCCTAGTAGAACGAAAAAAAGAAGGGGGTGGGGGGTGAGTTACTTATGAATCAGTACAACTGTGCTTTGTTCTGCATGAGTGTTTTAATAGAGCAAGTGTAATATAAGGATCAGGTGGGCTCGTGGGAATGGAACAAAAGGTTTTGTAAAATTAAAGCAAAATAATTATAGCTCTAGGTGTAGAGTGAGCACACTCCAGCAGTTGATAGCAGGAACCTGCTCAGAATGGGGAAGGAGGAAGGTGCGGTTGGAAAGGTTTTTTTGGAGGGTTTTTTGGAAAGATGTGAGTGCGTACAGTGCACAGATACACGGGTGTATGTAACAGAAGCAGATTTGTACGTGTACGTTAACAGAGACTTTAAATCAGTGACAGTTGTGCGCAACTTTAGAAGTGACTAATGTACCCCCACACACAAATGCATTGAAATGAAAATTTAAGGAATAGTCTCAAATGAATTAATTAACAACAACAAAAATTAATTCGCTGCATAACATTGTCTTTGTAAGGGGAGTGAAGGACTGAAGTCCAAAGCAGAGACTGTCCTGTAGCATGGGATTCAAAGATGTTCCTGTTGTAAGAGCTCGATAACGAATATATGCAGAGTGCCCAGTACTCTAATAAACAAAGCTCGAGGTTCCAGAAGTACGCGTGATCTGTCAGGGGTCACGAGAAAGCTGTCAGCAATCTATTGCATTACAGAATCTTCATAGTTGATCACAGTGCTTTGCTGTAGTCTTTTGCAGGAAAAAGCTTTTTCCTACCTGAATTTTAGAGCAGTTTGATCAGCAAGATGAGAGCTTGGTTGATCACAAGGTGGCCTCCCTGTATCTGGTTGTGAGCTTCTCCCCTTTCCTTTGCCATCTGCCTCTATGTGTACCACACTGCACAAGGATGCTGAGCAGATGTAAAAAGTGAAAGCCCCAAGATGAACTCCTGCCCTACGTGCATTTTTTTCTCTAAGTCGCTGATTGTTCTCAAAAGATTTAACTAAAGAGAGGATGCTGAGCCTCCAGGAATGGAGAAAGACTCGGTTGTGCATCCTTCTCTTTTTAGGTGTGTTGTGTTAGGTTCCAAATGTTCAGAGACTACCTCTGTTTTGGACAATGAACTTCCAAAGAGTTTTATTTGTAGATATATTGAAAGAGAAATAACTGAATTTTAACACTAACCCTGGTAACTCCCCACGGCCCCTGTGGGGTATGATGAGTTTCCTTCTCCTTACGCACTGCTACGTGAGCAACTGCCTGTGGTAAATTGGACCTAAAGTGAGAAACTGGTGTCATTGCAGGACTGAAATTGCTTCCCTCCCATGGTGGACAGCTTCTGAAGGAGGGGATGATTGCCACTTCTTTTTGGTGCACAATGCAGGCAGTCTGAAGTACAAGGTTCAGTGGAGCCCACAAACACGGGCACAGCTACTACAGATGGGTGGTGTGCGAGATACAGCCTTGGTGACGGGTGGAGGAGGGGCGATTTGCCTGCCTCCCACCACATTTCCCCTTCTTCTGTAGTTAGATTTCCCTTATTCAGAGTTTGTTGGGGATAATTGTTCACAGACAATATATTTTTGTGCTCGCGGTGCAATCAGAGGCTGTTCTCACTTGAAGCGCAGCACATCGCTTAGGTAGTGCTTTCTGCCAGAATGTGGAGGCTGAGATCAGAGCGAAGCTTTATGAGCTCCATTTGGTGCTTTTTTACTTCCGTCTTGTTTCTCTCTCTGCAGGGGATGTGAAACTAGATTTGTCCTGTTTCCACAGCAGGGTTTTGGTTTATTTTGTTTTTCCAAAGCATTTCATTCGGTGGCGCAAATCCAGAGGATAGCGTGTTGCAGAGAGGGGTTTGAATGTCAGACAGAAAGAGTTGTGTTTCAGAAACTCTTTGTTGTAAATTATAGAAACTAGAGATCAGGAGCCCCCTGCTTAACGCAAACATTCTGTGATTACATTATCACTTCTAAGTATTTATCTCTTTACATAAAGAGCAGTGAGACAAGGTAACTTTGCTGAAAGGGTGGCTTTCAGGGTCTGAGTCTCAATACTGAAATTAGTTCTGGGACCTGCTCTTAAACTCTTCTGTCTGTCTCACCTTAGAGGCAGCCTGCCTAATGGGAATGGGTAAAAGTGTAGGACAAGTTTAAAAACCCAACCAAAACGAACAAACCCTACCAAATCAGCCAAGCAAGAGGTGGTTATAGGCTTGTAGAAGAAATTAAAAGGGTTAGTGATGTGATGTGCTGTACTTGAGGGTAACAGCCCAGCATGCAAACAGTTGAACGTGCAGCTCCCCATACGTATGCTCCTACTGCCTATCTCCTGTGCTCACCAGCTTTTGAAAACTCTTTTCTGTGTGTATCATAGCACGAGTTCTGTATGTTTGTTGAACTCATTCAAAGTGATTTGTCAACATGAGCCTATTATGAAATTAAAGGTCAGTCACAGATCAGGCATTTAACAGGGTGAGCACTGCACTCTGGAGAGGGAGAGGTCAAGAACAGCTAGTCGCATCCCACGTCTTCACGTGTGCCCTGTGAAAAGTGCGTTTTGCTGTTAGGAGCAGAGATGCTATAAAGCTTCAGACATGAGCATTCTCGCATTCACAGCAAGACACAGTATGCCCCTATCTGTCGCATTCCAAGCCCTTGCAACGCTATTGAAGTCAGAGAAATAAAGTCCCAGATTCTTGGTTTCTTTATAGACAGATTGATTTTCTTCCTTGCTGTTCCAGTCAATCCAGCATAGATACCTGCGCGTGCATGCTCATCTAGACATACTTTTTCCCAAATTAATAAAAAGTGAGGGGGGAACAGAAGCATGCTGGTTTTTTCCCCTTGTCCTTTCATGTTCTGACAGAGAGGAACTTCGTAAGGCATTTATCTTGATTTGTTTCCATTCGCTCTTTCCTGGGAGCAAAGTCTAAAGGATTAAGACGGGAACAGCAGCCCTTTATTGTCTGTATATGTTATTGTATACGTGTATATTATTGACGTTTATATAATGAGCCATACTCTGAATTGTGCAAAAAAAAAAAGGTAGTGTTTCTGCTTTTTGCTCAGAAAGAACTGTTGCAACACTGGTCACATTTCCCTGCTTTCCCTCCATCTATTTTGGAATTCGATGAGCAATAGCATACAGGCATCAGTAAACGCTGCTGTCCCTCCATTTGCTCTTTTTTTCTGATTTTCCTAGCCTGTAGGAGAATAAATCTAAGCTGTCTAGAGAATTTGCACCATTTTCTCACAAGACAGATGAAGTTTTTTAGATAACAGTAGGGACAGTTTCTGGTCTTATTGAAGTTGTTGGCAGTTCTCCAGATGATTTGTTATGAGATTTGGCCTTGAGAAAAAGGATCAGTCACACTCATCTCCTTTTTATTCTGAACTAGAATGACCCATATCACCACATAGTGATGGCTGCCTAGGATACTAGCAGTGAAATTTTGGAAAATGATCAAAAGTTCAAATATATGCAAGAATGCATGAAACCCCCTGCCTAAGAGACCAGAGAGAATGCAGTTGGCCACAGCAAGATCCATGATTAAATAGAATCAAATAAAACTGGAGGCTTGTTAGAACGATCTTCTATGTCTATGATTTTTGTATATAGTATGATTTTCTGTATAGTACCGTGAAGGCTGGAGCAGTTCTCTCAAGCCTAAATGTAGGTGCATGCCTTGCTGCATGATCTAAAAGCTTTTGAATCGTAGAGGACTATAAATGCTGCAAAACAAAGTCTCTTTTCCAAGCTCCCTACAGTGAACAATTTCAGAGCATTTAGTTTTAGCTTGTATTAGGACTTCATGTCCTCAGAGAACAGATTCTGCCCCTTTGATCTCTAGATATAAAAATCACTGTTTCCCATGTTTCCCAGTGGCTACAGAAGATCACTGGGGCCCCAGTAAAGAGCCAGGGAGAGGTGGAATGAGGACCTTGCAGCTCCATTTCATTCCCAACTTTGCTGCTAATTTTTCATATAATTGAAATAAAATCTTTTAGGGATCCCTAACAATCTCTGTCTCTGTGAAATGGATTTAAGAGTATTTATCTGACTTTGTGTGCATTAAGGAAGGAAAGAAACTGATGCTGAAGAAATAATTGGTACTCTCTAAGCCAAACATAACTTCTTGTATGTTTTCACACATGAATCAGCAGCCTGTGATTTTATGTCTGTATCCCTTGCAGCTTCTCTCCTTATCAGAAAGGAGTTGATCAAGACCTATTACTCAAATCCAGCAGCTTTCCTTGTCTTTTGGAGGGAAGGAGAGGTAGCGGGCCAGAGAATGTAGGATAGTTGGTCCTGCTGTGGCAGGGGGATTGGACTAGATGATCTTTCGAGGTCCCTTCCGATCCCTAATGATTCTATGAATACACTTGCATCTGCAGCTGAAATCATTTCACTTAACATGTTGCTATCCAGAGGTTTCCCTGTCAACATTTCTTCCAGGAGCTGAATTTTCTAGCTGGTTTGACTTTGCTGTCAAATAAATTAAGCTGATTTATTTTTTTCCTTTCTTCTGATTAAATGAATAAAATGTTAGGAATGATTAAGACATGGAGAGTTTTAAATCTGGGTGGGTTTTTTTTTTCCCTTAATTCCTAACCTGGTAAACAAACTGCTTGTACCTTTACAGAGATAATTTAAAACTGCTGTGCTTAAAGTATTGTAGAAGCACCAGTTCTCACTTCAGAGACAAAAACACTTTGATGACCTTCAAACCTCATGTGTTAAACTTGCAAGTGAAAATCGTGTTTTTCATTATTCTTGTTACCTCAAGGCTACTTGAGGGCTAAGGTTTCCTGTGAAGATCAAACAAGGGAGTTTTTTTATGTCTTGCACATCCTCATTTATGCCCAGATTATGCCCTCTGTGAAAATGCTAAATCACAGACTTTGTGGCCTTGAAGCTGAAGGGAGGATTGCTTGGTGTTTTTAAGGCTCTGATCAACAGACCAAGAGAGATCTGTCTTTGCTTCTCTCTGGTTCGATAACCTTGAAAAAGTCAGTAATATACTTGTGCCTACATTCCCCAGCTGTGAAAGGAAGGGGATGCTATTTCCCTGCTGCAGAAGTTCTTTGAAGATAAACGTGCTCTCTGAAACTGATAGCGAGCCCTGGAAATCGAACGTGTGGGATGGGTTCCCAGCCTGCACCATAAGAGTCATGTTTTTGTCACAGCACACAGTCCTGGAGATCCACCAGGCAATCATCCACACTTCAAGGCAATTGCGGCAGGCCTTCCTGCTCCTTCCTGAGCACACCTTGCCAGCAGCTGCTTCAGGAAACCTCCGTGTCTCCCTCCCTGTTGAGCGTGGATGTTGACATAGAGGAGGCTTCTCAGCCTTGCGGGATGCAGTGAGTGAACATGCCCAGCCTGGTTCATTACTCTGAGGTTTTGATCCCCTTTACAGGGCCAGAGTGGGTGATTTGGAGCTTTAATGTAGTGATTGTTCTGTGATTTATTATCTGGAAATGCTGGCTTTCCTGATAGACTTTTTAAAATGTTTTGCTGAAGATTTGCTCTCATAGGCTGATCATATGTGGCCCAGATAGAAACAGGAAGACAAAGTTTACAGTTCCATCTGCTGCAGTCTAGAATGATTTTATTCACCCTTCGCTGGGGGAAAGCAGTTCTGATTTAAATGGCACATAAGCTGTGCATTATTAGTCTGATAGGATAAAGGATTTCCTTTTTTTCCTGGTGGGTTTTTAAATCCAAGCTGGAAATAAGTACGCTGCATGAACTCCGAGCCGAGATCTATAAAACAAAGAAAATGCCAGAGAAATATCAGAGGCTGGAACTGTGCATTAATGATGTCTGATTAATCCCCTAAATCTCTTCTGAATGATTCTTCCACCAAAATACCTGACCAGCTCTTCTCCAGCAATTTCCAACAGAGGTAGACAGGAAACATGCCTAAAAAACAAGCAAACACAACCCCCTTGCAGCCACCACTGTTTGGAAACGAACAATTAACAAATGCAACCTCTTTGCTGATGCCCTAAATTCCTTTGTCACTTAGTAACAGCCTCTGCAAACTACGCCTCCGCTTCTGCCCTAAGTTACATCATATTGTCATGTTGTGGAATAATCTGTTGTCGAATGTCTACACAAAATGGGTTGTAAGATCAATGTAGTGGAAAAAAATCACCTTGGTGTAGAGAGCAAAATAAAAAATAAGTTTACCTGCCACACTTGGTCTGGGAGGGGGGTCACTACATAGGTAGCTTCCTCACACAGCTAATGGGAAACAGTGGTAGAGGTTTTGTCCTCCAGGAGACCTTAGCATCGGCCAGGAGACAGCTGTCCAATGGAGATTGTTCCATAGCGAGCCGTTTCTTACTTGCCACATGGTCAGTCTTCCTTCAGGCATTGTGGCCTTGGGTCAGGTTTGGGTCACAGTCACACCTCTGTAAAATTGCTCTTAGCAGTATTGATTTTAGCAGAATAACTCAGTTGTCTATCCGTGTTACCGAGTGCAAGTTGCGCTGTTAATTTCAGTTAGAACTTACTGGGATGAAGATAATAATGAGCAGCTGAATCTTACTTAGTCTGGACCAAGTGGATTTTTTTATACTACATATTGAGCACACATAAACATGGGCTTAATTTGGTGGCTTTTTCTTCTCCGTTCCTCAGAACTGATGTTTTCTTTAAGTTTATTGTTTGGAGTTCTACATTCTTCATTTGTAAACAGCTAAAGCTGCTCAGCTGCAGCTCTGCTTTGTAGTGGTGATCCATGTTAAGCAGAGAATGCTGAGAGTTAATTTGCTGTAGATTTGCTGATGGGATGGAGGTGTTAGTGCCAGGAATTTTTGTGACACAGGAAAATAACACCGAGTTGTTTTGTGAGACACTTTCCTAGCAAGAAAAATCATCTCAGAATGCCTGTCCAGCTTTGGAAGGTAAAACTACCTTTGCAAGCGAAAGCAAATATGTGCTGCAAGCAAGAAGAAAACAAGTATGAGGTTAAAAAGTTAAGAGTGACCACTGTCAGTTGGATTTGGAAGGAATTCCTGCTGAAACACGCACATTAAGACTTGGGGTGGTGTTCAGCTCTTCCGTTAAAGCATCGTGGCACATGAGCGCGCGCTCTCTGGGCCTCACCGAGTGGAAGGAAGGACTGCTGCATTGAGTATTGTCCCTCAGGGGACGAATGTGAAGGAAGGAAGGAAGCAGATCAGTGTATGAAGTCTGAGAAGTGACAGTGTTTTGCACTGAAGGCAGCTGCCTGAGGTTACCTGAGGACAGTGTCTGGCTCTACTAGCTGATTGCTTGGAGCATTTAAAAAAATGCAGTTAATGGGGGCACCTAAGCAAACCAGATATCCCTTTTAGCACGCAGTGCCTGTTGAGAAGAGTATAATTTTACATTAATTACATTGGATAAGTAAGAATTTGTTATGTTCTTGCTTTATCCAGTAAATTCCCATTTAACCCAGTTGTCCCTATTAAGAGTGTCAGCTTTTCTTTCAAAAGCTCTGCTGTGCAAAGGCAATTTAGTTATAAATGTGAAAATACCTAATCTAATGCAACAAAAATTAGGAAGTCTTTATCCAGTATTTCAGAAGAATTGTTTATTACAGAATATTACAACAACTTCTGATTGCTTACAGTTATTTACAGAGATTAAACTTTGCTCACAGTGTTTTTCCCTGCAAAGCCTTAGCAGCAGAGTTAAACCTGTCGCTTTCTTTTTCTCAAATGTACTTTCATTTTGTTTAAAGTTGATTTAAATTTTCTGGTTTGGGTTCTCATCTAAATAGGGCAAATGTCACCTGAAAGTAGCCTCTAAGACCTGCCCTTCTCTTCTGTCTCCTGAAGTTGGATGTAACTTATACTAGGCGTTTGGTTCTGAATGGCTTGTTTTATGCCAGTTTAAGCCGAACTAGTTTATCTTGCATACAGTCTGTACATAACAGAGCCAAAGTTCACTGTATTTCCAGACCTTTCTTCACAGATAGACAACGAAGAACTGGTCTACCACTCACTTTTGAAACAGGGAGCAACTGTTGTTTGCATGAGAGGATATAGGAAGGGCCCTAACGGGGCACTTGGACGTTCTCCTGGTTTTGTATATACCCGGATGTGTCAGCTATTCAGTAAATGTTTACAGTAACTGCACCGGTTATTTTGTGTGTTCTGCTTTTTAAAACCTGATGGGTTTTAGGGAGGAGGGGAGTGATGCATTCAAAGTGAGGGTTCGACCTTTCACATGCTGCTTGGCTCTTCATCCTGTTTTGAGAGCACAGGCTACCATGGAGGGATGGTCAGTTCACGGTTCTCCTTCAGTTACATCGCTCTGTGACGGGGATGTTGGGAGGACAGTTAAGTAACTTCCAGAATGAACTATCAGTCTCTTTGGGCATATGGCAAGAAGTTATATGCATACAATATCCCAAAGATAACTGGGTTGCTTAACAGTGTTTCTTACTTGTCTGCTTTTTAACAGATGCTCTGTAGGATATACAAATCATAGAATCATTTTCCTAGGGTTGTTTGATACTGTGATGCTGTCTGTGCTCAGAACGCGGTAGTTGAGGAATGTTTGCATCTTATCAACCTGTGGCTTGAATTTGTGGAAATTCTCATGGGTATCTGCAGTATTACTGCATCACGTGAACTGCATGTAGTCCTTCTGAATGCAGTAAAGCATCTGTGATAGGACGTTAAGTTTTGCTTCTGGGCCCATGAGTTGTTTTCACTCACATAAGTAGCCAGGCTGACACTGATTTTGGTAGGTGATGAATTTCTCTCCTTAAATGGATCCGTTATTGTACCATTCAGTCCCAGGTGGGTAGTTTTTTTCCTTTGACTCCCTGTAAGGGTGTTCCGGTTTTGTATTTCAGAAGCTAGATTTTCATTTAACAATTAATGTGGATGATTCAAGTCACTCCTTCTGTATTTTATTAATTTTTGCCAAATATAGTGCTTCTCTGCCTACTGTTGATTGAGCAGAATGGAACTTGCCTACACAAAATTTCTTAGGAAATACAATTTGCACATCCAGATTTCTAACTACACCTACTCTCCCCCATTATTGCAAGGTGTTAATCTAGTTGTATGATTATGCCTGCACAGATGCATACATACATACCTTCTTTAAAAATAGGTTATGTGCCTAAACCCTTACAAGAGAGCTCAGATGCCGGGTTCTTTCGCGGGTCTGTGTGTTTACTGAGTATTTAGCCATTGTGGTTACCGGAGCGGGGTGTTGGTGAGGGCTTTGCCGTGCTATTGGAAGGTGCTTTTAGGTTAATCCCAAGTATCAACTGACTTCTCTTACCTCAGAAGCAGCTTCTAATTTTAAAAGCCATTTTAAATGTACTCGTATCTATTTGAACAGTACTTTTGCTTTGAGTAGTTCTCTTTCAGAAATCTACTGTGGAGAAAATGGTTTTAATCAGGTTAAAATGGAGGAAAAATAGGGAAAAAAAATGTGTGCTGTGGCTCAACTGCAGCAGTGCTAATGAGCTCTGCTCTAATACATGAAGGAACATATGGCCCCCATCTGAATATAAACTGGACACAAAGCAGTAATTCAGCTGAGATGTCCTGAATATTGTAAACTGGGTGAATGTGGTCGAAGGTGTTTATAAACGGTGGCTGAATCCCACACACTGACTCACTGCCTTCTAATGTCCAGGGCTCAAGGTGCTATTTGTAAGAGTATAGAGAATGACCAGCAGAGGGAATTCTTAATTAATGCTAACAAAATAGCAAACTGGAGTGTTATGTTATGAAGAAAAGACTTCTTGTGCTTATGACGCAGCAAGAGACGGATTATGGAGAGGGCAAGTTAGGAGAAGAAAAATCACAGGGCAAGTAAATTGAGTATTTACTGGCAAATAATTGCTCTCTTAAGCTGTGGTTCTCTTCCTAAATTCTTGGCATTCCTGAGCGCTAGAACCATTTTCAAAAAATGCATCGTAACAGAGTAGATGTCAAAAAAACTCTCCAAGGCTGGTGACACAGACCTGTCCAGGTAAGAACGTGTGTGTTACTGCCTATATTTCTCACGAAGTTTTAGATGATCCTTCCTTTGCAGGACTGCTGCTTCTTTCTGTTTGTGAGAGAAATGCTGTTTTGCTTTCACAGCTGTATTTCATCTGGAAGTTGGGGAGGCAGAGATAGGCTTCTCTGCTGTAATGCATGCTTTTCTATCAGCACAGATGTATCCAAGTACGAGGAAACAGAACAAGCTTGTGGGAGAAAGTATACAGCCCAGTTTTATTGAGTTTAAGTGGGTTCTGGATTTTACAGAGGTGCCTGTAATTAAAAAGCTACTGAGCAGCTTAATGTGGGGCAGGAACATAAGCCCTTATGTGCTTGGGTTTTGAGGCAGTCTAATTTCACTAGAAATTAGACTTGTGAGATGCTGCAGGGAAGGGAACTTTTTCTAAGCTGCATGTAGGGTTTGCCTGCTTCCCTAGAGCTTCTCCAGGCGTGGCTTCCCGGGGAAATAAGATGTCTGGGAACCTACCCTGTTAGCTCACTCATGTGTGCAGCTTGCATACCTGTCTCAAAATGTGACTCCTTTCAGTCAAGACTGGTGGGTAAAATTCTCCAAGATAGCTAAGCTTCCAAGTGTTTTGTGGAAGTACAAAGCCGTTTTGGGGTACAAAGCTTTTAACCACTCTGTGGAGGGAGAGGCTGCCTTGCAGCTTTACCCAAAATTACACAGCAAAGCCCCAACGTGAACAGAAAGGAATACAAAAGGAGGCTCCTCTGGCTTCTCATGGATTGGCTCAAATTCACAAAGAGTTTGATTTCAGTTAATTTCACATAAATTCATTCTGTAATACTAAAAATATCTATTAGGTTGTGGAAATGTATAGGTGGTTAAGAAATACTCTGCCTTAAATCCGGCTCTCATTCACATCTTAAGCAGCAATAACATTAGCATTTTTTGTCAAACCTTCTTCGTTTCTGCTCCGTGTTTCATCCTGTGTGTTACATCCTGTGTACAGCCTAAACAAACCTTACCTGTCTTTTCACAAGTAAATGCAACTGGCACCTACCCCTGAAGAGCAGAAAATGTTCCTTCAGTTGTGCAGGTGTTTATTTCGGTTGTACAGACCCTCATCAGGTGTGGGGTATCTGAGCTGAACGCTTGCTTGTTGGGCACACAGAAGGCTACAAAACTGCACAGCAGCCTGTATCAGGTCCTCCAGGAAAAATGCTGGGTTCTCCAGCACAGGGACAGGTATCTTTAATAGGTATCAAGTAGAAGTTGGCTTATGTTTTTACATGTGATCAGTTTTCCATCCTCACACTTTATTGTACCATAATTGTGAATATTCTGCATACTCAGTTCCATGATCATTTTCTCTAGAATTACATTTATCATTATTATAACGGCTTTTATTATTGTTATTAGGGCAATAGTTTGTCCTTTTTAAACTCATCAAATCTTGGCCCTTGTGATGTTTTGGGTACAAAGTACTGCCAGTTAATTATATAGCATGTGGATGACAAATAATAATCCTTTTATTGGTTTTAAGGTACTGCCTTTTATTTTTAATGAGTGTCCCCTCTTTTCTTGGGAGGTCAGATTTATTTTCTCTCTACAGTTACATTTACATCACTTCCACGTTGTTCAGTACTTTTCAATTTCTCTGTCAGTGTGAGGCTTTCTAAACTTTTCACGTCTGGAAAGCTCTTGAAGGCTTTAATGAGTCATTTTACTCTCTGAACCCTTTGTATTTCTTCTCTACCCCATTTCAGACAGGGTGATCAGGGTTGGCTGCAAAGTCCAAGCTGATGGCATAACACCAATTTATGTAACCGTGTTATAACATTCTCAAAAGTCTTTCCTTTGAACCCCCCCTCTGTGTGAGGTCCTGAATAACCCCTAGCAAATCCCTCGGTTTCCTTTTCGTGTGAGCTTACTGTGCACTCAGAGATGGAGGCAGTGCAAATGGTTTCTTAATTTCTGATAATGGTGAAGGCTGACAACAGAATTGTAGGGAAAGCTTTGTGAAGTCCTAAGAGACATCTGTGGAGAAGAATCCCTGCACCTTGTGTTGCAGCAGACTGGAAGACTTCCATAAGCTGAGGTTGGTTGACATGGAAAGGAAGTACAGCTTGTTCTGTGGCTTGAAGACCATCTGCAAGTGACTTGCAAGAGATGAGAGGGTGCCAAACAAAAGCACAATTGTGATGTAGTGGAAGCATGAATCAGTCATTAGTCTGCTCTTGATGGAAAAAACCATGAAGCCCAGGACTGTTCCTCGGGTGGCAATATGATACTTCATTCTTTTAGAAGATGAGGTACCCACGTGAATTCAAGACCAAGAAATTATGTGAAGATGTCTGGGAAAACTTGTTCTTTTCAGTTTAGATTGTCAAATGTTATCTTTTTATTTCTGTAAACACACAGAAGCATGTTACAGAAATACATAATACAAAGTTCCAGAGTCCAAGTAGAGCATCGTGAGTTAACTTCTGCTGGAAGCAAGTGAGGAGTTTTATTCCCATTCCTTTCCTCTCGCTTCACTCCCTTCTCTCTTCTTTTCCTTCAGCTTCTCAACCCTCCCTGCCTTCCACCAGAAATTTTTGTCCTTTCTGCCTGGTCTGGTCCTTGTTTCTAGTGTAAATGATCTCTTTCAGCGTTAAGGTACCTTCTAGGTTGCCCAAGAAATAACAAATAGATTGTGAAAAGCAGATGATTGACCTGAGAGCCCTGAGGTTTTGCAGAGCTCACAGGTGTGGCTCCCTGTTCAGACTCTGCACTGCAAAGAAATCCTGTTTCCCAGCCAAACCAGAAAGAAAACAGTGAATAATGGACTTTAAGAGTGTAAATACATGTATTTTAAAATCGTATTTCTGGTAGGTGATGCGGGGGGGACAACATTTTTATACTGAAGGTAGCCATCCATTGCTAAGAAGGTGTCATGCTTCATGGCTAAAGCAGCTGGAAGGTGCTGCACTGAATTCTGTTGTGATTGGTATCATTTACAAAACTCTTTCAATCTCTGTTTCCCCCATAAAAGCAGAGCGGTATCAGAGGAATAACTAATTTATCCTTCTGTACTTCTACAGATCACCGTTGCTATTGAAATGCTGGATACTGAGGCAACTTAAAGCATGTTTCTGAAACGTGTAACTTACTGAATAGATCAAGTAAAGCACCGCATTCAGGTCATTAGGAAAGAATAACCATACCGTTACCTCTTTCTAGTCGTGTTTGTCCTACTATACAGCTTTATATGGGGTGGTCAAAGTGCATTTCCAGCCTTCCATTGTATAAGGAGCTGTGTCTGGACTTTCTCTGTTCATCAGCTTTTGATAGAGGTTGGCTTCAGTGAGCTATTGATAATTTCAGGTGCCGTTGACGTTAAGGTTTTGTTCTCACTAACATAAATCCCAATTCAGAGTGAGAATGGTTGGAGAATATCAATGCTTCATTATTAATAAAGCCATTATGCTCTAATTTAGTGATCTTAAGCTTGTGCTGTGCCACTGAAGCCTGTGGCGTATGCTTACTGAAAAGGGCCTACAGTGCAGGGTTGGGAGCACTTCATTGTCATAGGTGCTCTTAAGCACATTTGGTCCTGGGGTATCAGAAGACTGTGAAGTAACCTTTCTTGAGAGGTCAGAAGAGTTACCCTCACAGAAGCAGGTAATTTATACAAGGCAACAAAGTCATTTCCTTGCTGGAGGTATGAACTCGCTGGCCAAGCATTTAATACTGAAGTATTTAAGTCTTGAAATTCCAGATTGCAAGGAACATGTTTTTAGTCGTATTAGAAAACAAATTCACCATAATCACATTTTAGTATTGATGAGTACTGGAATAAGAAGGTATTATCGATCAATAATCTTATGTAAAAGTCTTTGTGGGAGTTAAGGAATCTGGTACAACACACACTCCATTTTTCAGTAGAACATTTTTCCATTAGTCATTCAGGTTGGAACAAAGTTTATAAAAATTGGAAAAAGAAGTCATAAGAGCTGTAAAAGATTTTGAAAAGTTGAGAAGATGAATGGATGGAAAACTTCTTGAGCAGTTAGAAGAAAAGAAAGTAATGGGGAGAGGTTTTTTTCCTGCTTGTGGGTGAAAGATGGGGTCTTGATGGAGACTGAAGCAGGGAGAGTACTGTATCAAACTGTGAATATATGATGCTGTTAGAGGAGAGATTGCACTCCCTTTCCTATTTTTAGACAAATTGCCTTATTGGTCCTGGCCCTTCAATTATCAGCTGAGCTGAAGATCTCCCTATAGCTGTGAGTAGTAATGAGGCTTTAGCATTTCTTTGCACAGTGCTACTGTATTATGACCTCAGTCACTAGCAGGCTCACCTTTTCATTATAAAGGCGTTACATCTTCTCTGCATATTTAAAGCATTGCTCAGATTGCTATACAATCCCTTCCCTTCGCTGTAAAGCAGTTTAAAATTCAAAGTAGCAGAAGTTCTGGAATGCTTCTTTAACCTTGGATGTGAGAGATGGTTCAGTGATGGAAGTCTCAATACACTAGGACTGGAGTTTTGAAGGGGAGCAAAAGAATGGGTACGTTTGGGATCGTACTCAGAATATTGTGTAAGTGGTTCAGCAAACACAGAGAAATGCTACAAATGCATCCACACAGGGAGATGTCAGAGACAGAATGAGAGCTGCCATCCAAAACTAGGATGACATCTGAAGTGTAAATAGTTGTAAGGCAGTGGCAGTGTCCTTTTATGAAGGTATTTTTCATCTCACACCAGTTCACATAATGCCCTGTGATACAGGACCGGTGTGACCCTGTGAAATTCCAAGAAGAGTAGAAATCAGTCAAAACAGATGTTGCTATGAAGGGCAAATTACCCAGTCCTCTTAGAAGCAAAGGACATAGTGGTGAGAATCAGTCCTCAGAAAAGGATGCTTGAAGTGAGACGGATAAAAGATACCTGGGCACAGAAGCTCTAAGCGCTATGAGAAGGTGATACTGCATGGCAGAGTTACCTGCTGACAGGAGGATGGGTTTGGAGGTAGGAAGGCTTTTTATGATCAAGCGCTGTAGCTCAAAGCAGCATTGGTTTTATGTGTGTGAATGATAGACAGTGGTGAAATGGAGTACAGCAGAATCCTAAACCAAGTTATTGTGACAGAGCAAATTATAGGGGGATTTATGCTCTGCAGCTATAGCTCGAATGATGTGGCTATACTTTTTCTTTTACTCACCCTTTTCCTATTTTATTTTGTATTATGTATCATGCCTATAATTGAGTTCTCTGTTGTTTCTCTCCTGACATGTTTAATCCCACAACACAGTCTAGTCTTGATGTTTTCCGTCTCTTTCAAAGAGTCCCAAGAGAGGGAAGTTAGTAAGGTAGATGTATTTGACTTTGGAAAATGAGTTGATGTCAGTTGCAAAGGAAATAAAATATATCACAGGGGTCTGCTGTGGGGTGAGGAATGAAAATACTGCTCGTTTGTGACAAAAGACTGCTTCAGCTTGATCAGTCTGAAATCCGTGTCTCACTGTTTCCATTACAGAGGCTTTTATGTGCTTGTTTCTTCTGGAAAAGAACTTAATCTATTTTGAAATAAATCCAAGGCTCCCCAAATGTACTGTTTGCTTTCAGGCCCAGCACATGAGAGCTGTGCATCGGGGTCACATTGCAGAGGGGTTGGGAGAATGTACATTATTTAGGTCATGAGCCAGGATAGCCAAGGAGCCCGCATGTGACCAGCCCCAGGGTGGCAGATGAGCTGCAGTGTTAGGCTGATAACAGTGAGTGTTAACTTCTGCAAGGAGAATTTCAGCAGCAGCACAGGGATGTGGCTCCTGCCTAGTCCTGGGAAATGGGTGTAGTGGGCTTAGTGCACCAGAGCTATGCCTGGCACAAGGATGGGGGGGGATGGTAAAGCACTCTCCTGGACAGATAGAGCTGTGTTGCAATGGGTCACTGCAGGATTGGAGTTGTAAATCCCAGCCTGACCGAGTGAAACCAAATAGGTCTTTAATTTACATTGAGCAAAACCACTTGGTTTGCGTGAAGGAGACAGGACTGCAGGGCCTGTATGAAGACAGAATAGTATTCATATGATGCCTTCTTGCTTTCAGGTCTATAACTCGGTGCTGATTGCTCCTTCAGAGTACCTCCGTCTGGGTATGTACACTGATCATTATAGAGCCTTAATACATTAATTCAAGTTCTCAGCAAACAGTGGCTCAATATCCTCCCCCAGACTCCCCATGGCTTCCTATCCTGAAGACAGAGTTTTCTGACAAGTATTCCCTTTGTTTATTCCTGTGATATCCCTAACATTTTCTGAGCATCAATCTCCATTTTGTAGTTTGAAGCACAGAACTTTTTCAACACATACCTGTGGCACTCATTCCGAACCGGCATGTGTGTGTTAATAGTTCAACGTAGTGTGAAAATACTGCTACACACCTGATACACAGAGAGACAAAAACAACCCCAGCCTCTGAAAAGGGACAATACTGCCTTTAAAATAGTGGCAGCTATCCCTGCTGCTGTGTTTTGAAGTTCAAGGTCTTTTTTCTCTCTTTGTTTTTCTTTCTTTAGCATGTTTCTCTGTTTGCATCAGCTGCTGAGGCTCTTAGCTTAGATTTTTTTTCTGTTGTTTATAAATATTACAGAGGTAATATTATTACAGGTGACTAGTCCTTCAATTCAACTTCTAATAGAAATTCTAAAAACCTTTTACAAAAATGGAAAAGCAATGCAAGCAGCTCTCATGTAAGAGTTACGGGTTGCAGCCAGCCTGGTAGTTTCCTTGTACGGAGGTGGGCTTTGTATTTCTATTTCATATGGACTAACCTTCGTGGCCTGCAGTGACCCTGGACAACACATTGTCCACAAATCCAGAAGAAAGGCAACCAAAGGTGACAGGGGTGTTCGCACTGCTAAGTTACTGATACAAGAAATCTCGTTTCTAAGAGCCCACTCTCCTCCTCCTCTGTTAGCTTGAATCGTCTGGTTGTAAGCAAGCTTGGCAGAATTGTAGAGGCTGCCAGAAGACCAAATTCCTACAGGTCTTCTGAAAGCCAGAAATGAGACAAGGACAGAAAATACTCCTGCCCTGCAAGGGACCTGCAGCGTGCAGTCCACAGACATTTATGCAGCAGGGTTGGCCTGCCAGCAGGGACAGTCAGTTCTCCCACACTGGTTTGATGGTTAGCACCTCTAATTCTCACTTTAGAGCACTTCTGGGTGCCTGGCTACTTGGTTGGTGTGGAGGAGAGAGCTGAGTTTCTTTGAGCATTGGCTCAAGGTTCAGAGGAAAAAAGCATGGAGAGAAGTGGGAGAGGGCAGTCCTAACTGAGAAGGCTGGGATGTCACAAAGGAAGAGAACTCCAATCCAAAGCAGGGCAGGCCACACTGGTGCTGCTACTTGTGGGGTGATTTGGTTAATTCAGACACAGTCTAGTCTGTCAGCGTTATCCAGAGGCATTTAACAAAGCAGCATAATTTTAAGATTAAAGATTGAAACTGGAGGGGAAAAGACAGAAGTTCTGGTCTTCAGATAATACATGCGAACTTGACAAACTGTGAAGTCTGTGTCTACGATTCTTTATCTCCAAGAGACGAATAAAAATACATAAGGGGAGCTGAGATACTTCATCCTTTTGGAAATTATTTTTCTCCTTTAGGAGACAGATGCTTTACCTTTTCCATGAAAAGTTGTAAATGTTTCAGAAACAATTAATGAAGCTTCCTGACATCCTCCTGGGTGAGGAAATATGATTGCTGTGGGAAAACTGAGGCAAAAATCTGTCATGTGAATATTTTATTTTAATAGTTAATGAACAGGGAAAAAAAAGAAAGTATTACTGTAAAGCACGTGAGCAAGGTTGTGGAAAACTTTGGCAGAGAAAGGTACGGAGATGAATTCCGTCTTGATTGGCATCTGTTGAAGGTCAAAGTGTCTGCACAGCGTATGATGCAGGATTAAATTTGGCTCATGGTGTAAATATAATCAGAAGATTTCTCTCTTACTAAATTTCAAAATGCACGTAGTGCGTAAGGTGGGCTGGCAGAGTACTAGTAAATACTTTGGAAAGTGACTTAATGAAAAGAGAAACAATAGTACCGTACGTTTGATATGAAATTCTCGGTGTTTTTTCTTGCAGTAAATGATACCTAATCCCCAGATTAGGTATCAGCTCCTCAGTTGATGGCTAAAGAACTTGATCAAAATACATCACACCGCCTTGGGGTGGTGTTGGTGTGTATGAGTAGCATTTGCTATTTAAGGATTTGGAAATTGAGATGCAGATAAACTAAGCAGGCCAAACAGCAAATCAAGTGGCAACTGAGGAAGAAAAACCAGATGCCATGACCTTTCCCTCACTGTTTAAATCAGATTATCCGTAGTCCTTGTAAGCACACTCATGTCCTTACAGTTCCAGCTGATTCTTGTTTCGCAGGATGTGTGTAACCTTGATGATCCAATTGTTTTGACTGTCTCATCCCAAGATCCAAGTAATCAAATCAGTAATCACAGGCCATCCCACTTCTCCCACTCATGCAGGATACCCTTTCTTAAAACCTCTGGAAGATTTTAGACTGAACATATACCAAGGAACATTTTGAACTGCATCCACATCATGTTACTGGCAGATCGTAATTAAATGAGTATCTATGTGCCAGCATGCATGGAATGGGTATCTGTAATATCTATGGCAATCATTTTCCCCCGTTAGACTTCTGCTCTTTATGTCAGTTTGGTATGTAACTACATCTGTTTGTCCAGCACATTATAAAAAGAAAAGAAAGAGAAGCTTCAGTCGGTAGGAAATGAAAAACTTATGTTGAGAAAAGACGGGACTACCTGTAAGCATCAGATGCATACTGGCTCGAAAGATTCCTGTAGATTTTGGGTTATGAAGGAAACCAACCAAGCAAACCCAACAACAACTGAATAGCTCATCCCCAGCGTTGCTTTTGTGTTCCTCAATCAGATAAGGGAAGACAATGAACAGACGTGTGCATAAGTTTATACTCGGGGAGAGCTGATGCTTTTCAACACTCTAGCTTTATTTTAAAATTCCTTAGGTTTTTAATTGTCTCTGGCCCAGCTAGTGCACTCTCTAGCTTCTAAAGTCAGATATCAACAGACTTCACTCCCCAGCAGTGCTGCAAGTTCCAGACTGCTTGTTTTTCCACATTCATTGAGCAAGGGCAATTTTCTCCAATTCTCAAGGTGTCTGTGTACTCTAAGTGCCTGACCCCTGACTCTGCAGTCGGGTTAGTTATGACATCCAAGAGTTAACCTGGTTTTACTGTATTTCTGTTGTTCATAAAAAGTCTAATGGCTGTAGTTTCCTCTGACACTCAAAATCTGAAGGGCACCTTAGTTTGTAAACGAGGAGAAATGCACTTAGTGGTGGCGTTCATGACAGAAACTGTCTGCTAACATTTTAGTCAGGCTGGATTCTGGATTCCCTAGTAACTGTGGCAAAGGCAGGTGTTAAATGGGGGAGATTTGGCCACCAACTGGTCTTTACTCATAAGAACTAAACATCTGCATTCTTTGTATTCCAGTATTGTAAACCAGGAGGGACAATTCTCAGCTTGATGTGTGTGTTGAAGAAGGCTTTGAAAGAAAGTATTGAGCCTAGGATAACATCAAAGCAAAGCTTCCATTTTTATTCCCCCTTCTATAGTATATTAATTAAAACAGAATGAAACACAGCTAGCTTGAAAATAAAACCAAAACAAAACCAAATGTGCATGTGTTTATTCTGAAAATCAAAGTAAATTCTTTCCTCCACCAAACCAGAGCTCTAGTGGTGTGATGCTCTACCTTGCTTTCTTTTCATGTACCTTCTCAAATCCACTGGCCAGCCAAGTGGTTGCTTGTAGATTTCTTTTTTTTGAGGTCCTGTGTCACTTGTTTGGCTTTCAGAGCTGTAACAGGTGAGTCTGTGGAACCTAGTGTCTGCTGCTATTTGTGCTTGGCACAGGATCTAACGGGATGGTACTTCATTGCACCAACTGTGTAACTAGTCTTTCAAATAACAAGTTGAAGTGTGCCTCACTGAGAGCACCTCACATCTTGTAGTGACTGTAGGAAAATGGGAAGTAGGAACTTCTCAGGCAGGAGTGTAAGTAGACAGCTTCAGTCTCTGCCTTCCATTGAATTAGAGGTTGCATGGCACAGTACCCTTGTCAACCAAAAGAGTGTCTGATCCCTTTTTTTTTCCCATAGCTTTGTGCTTTATTGTCTTTTGCAGCAGCTACACCCCGCACGACAACATCAGCAGGCAAACTGTGGTGGAGTACAATCCTAAACTCCACCAAGCCGTTGCCACAGTTCAGACAGGGCTGCCTCTTGCTTTGAGGCTGCGCCAAGGCAGTGACAACACTGAATTTCATTCCACTGGAGCTATGACTTGCTTTTAGTGGTTGACAGAAACAAACTCAGAAAGTTGTCTTCATGAGTTCTCAAGCAGCAGTCAAGGTAAAATACATTTGCCTGAGAAGTGGCGTAAGGGTCAAATCCCAAGTATGTAACGTGGAAGCCAATTGTCATCAGCAGCTCGCTTTTCACATCGTTAATGAGGAAACACTTAATTGTTTTCTCAGATGTGTGAGGCAAGGTGCCTCACAGTGCGTTTTTCCCATGTGTTGTGAGGCAAGGTGGGCTGCCACTTGAAGCGGGCATTGTGCTACTGAAATTTCTCTCTGGTCTTGGTTAAGTGAGCGATTCTGTTTGGGTTTCGTTAACTGAGAAGAGTGGTGGAGGTTTCTGCCGCCAACAGTTTGTGAGAATTGTGGATACGTTGGGGATCCCAGCACACTGTAACACATTTGCCTGAATAAGTGCATTAGTCTTCGGTGCATTGTTAGCGACGCTTTTGTGCACTCCTTTTCTTTCTCAAGACAATGTGCGTGCAATAAAATAAAGCTTTATTTCATTGTATTATTTCATTTCATGAACGTGGAGACAGAGGAGAGAGATTCGGTTAGGCAAACCTGCCTAAGTGTATTCTCCATTATTTGTGGTAAAATGAGGGGGGTTTTTTGGACCCTACTGATGAGAACAAGAGACACAGTTATTACTGAGGATATCGGCTGTAGGAAAGAAATACTGCCTCAGCTTCATACCACATATCCCATTCTTTTGTCAGCTTACATTATAAATAAATAACAAAGCAATTTGACACATGCCCATTGATTAAAAATAAAAGTTGTCAGAGGGAGAGGAGAAAGACAAAAATATGAATTATTAATAACAATATTAAGCAATGCAAAAAAGATGCTTAACATGCAGGAAAGTCCCTGAAAAGTCACTTAGTGAAGGAGAAAGAAAGGACGGCCATGAAGACCTTCTTTCGCACTACTTTGTGGCCTTTTCTTTGCTGCTTGAGCCCTTGGAGGTCAGGTGGCGATTCCGTTTGTTTATGTAATATTGTTTACCTCATCTCTGGTATTTCTAACCGTCTGCAAAAACGGGACAGCAGGTAGGGAATGGAGGGAATATTAAGTGATCACATTGTGTCTTGAGTAGGATTGGCCATTCTGTTTTTTCCTGCATTGGGATTTGAGTGACCCGTTGGCAGGGCTGACAGAGCAGTTGGAGAAACTGAGCTAATGGGTGCTTTTCTAAGGAGTCAGTTTCGACATCACACATACCTCTGATTCAGTGTGCAGATATTAAGGCATGCAGAAATGTTCCTAGTAGCTTGTGCTCTGTGTACTTTGTGCTGCAGATATTGGCATGCAAAAATGCTCCTAGTAGCTTGTGTTCTATGTACTTTGTGCTGCAGATATTGAGGCATGCAAAAATGCTCCTAGTAGCTTGTGCTCTGTGTACTTTGTGCTGCAGATATTGGCATGCAAAAATGCTCCTAGTAGCTTGTGCTCTGTGTACTTTGTGCTGCAGATATTAAGGCATGCAAAAATGCTGCTGGTAGTTCATGTCCTGTGTACTTTGTGCTGCTTCAGTTGAGCATAACATAAACAGTACCCTAGTAGCTGACGTAATTATGCATCTCTTTTCCCACCTTCTGTCGCTTATTTTGGTTGCAACTATTTAAATGCTTTCATTTATCAGACCCATTTGAATGGCTGTTGGGTAGATTGACCATTCTGGCAATCCTTAATTTTCCATCTGTGGAAATTAGATTCCTTTTTTCACTGAAGAGGAAAAGAAGAAAAGGAATATTTGCAAAGAGCAAGAGAGGCAACTGCATAACTTCCACAGAAGCTGTAGAAATCCCCTTGGTGACAGTCCTGAGAAGCTGAGGAATGCTTTTGCTCTAAAGTGGGTATGGTGTATGCTATCGCAACGGAAGAGCTAGTTGAAGTTTCATTGCCCTCTACAGCTACCTGAAGGGAGGTTGTAGAGAGGCGGGTATTGGCCTCTTCTCCTTGGTGACTGCTGACAGACCCAGGGGCGATGGCCTGAAGTTGAGGTTTAGATTAGATCTTAGGAAGAAATTCTTTACCGAAAGAGTGGTGAGGCACTGGAATGACCCTCCCAGGGGGGTGGTTGAGTTACCATCCCTGGAGGTATTTACGAAGCCATGGTGCTTCATGACAGGATATAGTGGCAGGCCTGGAGGGGAATTTTTGTGGTTTTCCATTGATCAGTATTTAGGTATTTGTGGGTGTGGGTATAGTAGATCCTTTCCAACTATGTTTATTCCATGATTCGGTGATTCCCTGGTTAGGGTAGTCCAGTTTTGACTGAAGTGAGGGTGCCTCTCACGGAGCACTCTATACTAGACATCCTCGTGGCCAGTCTGAATGTTGTATTGCTCGTAGCCGGAGGGATGACATCATCTTAACAAGAAAAAACTCCAGACTGCAGAAGCTGTAAGGCTCCTACCCGGTGCTTATGATGTTAATGTTTTGAATTAACAAACTGTTAATGAATTCACAACATGATCTCCCAATTACTGTGCTTTAATTCTGGAAAGCTCCTTTTTATGCATCTTTGGTTCAAGTAAGGGCTAAGTGCTTGCAGCTTTTATGGATTTCACTAGGTGACAGAAATTCTCAGAGCTTCTGAAAACCAGGGTCAAAGGATCTTCTCGCTGGTGTTTAGCTGCATGTGGTGCAGGTACCTCCACCCTCATTTGGACTCCCTTTACAGTCACTTGGAGAATATTAGAGGCGTGATTTCAGCCTGTCACGAGGAAAGGCATCTGGAGTAGACCCCATAGTAGGGCTCACTTCTGTTCACAGACTACAGAGTAAGACTCTAAGTAGTTTAAAAGTTATCTGAAGCTCTTTGACGCCTGGTGCTGAATAACCAAAATTAGAGGTTTGTCCTAGAAATAGCAGTCTTTGCTTCTCTGTGTGTAAAATGGGAGCACTGTGCAGCTTTGGAGGTTATGAGAAGATGGTCTTCTCTTACTTGTAACATCATTAGGATGGTGAGACTTCTTATTAGCTCCTAAATAGTTCACATTTGCATTTTGTAAGCTCTTTTTTATTTTAGCATATACTGTGAGGTAAAACTAGCACTGAGTGGGTAAGTCAGTTACTCTCACTGTGGGTACCTTATGCAATTGCTAAAATTGACTGTATATGAGATTATCGGTCTCTCTTAAATATTAATTGATGTAGCCTGACTCCCCTTAGTACGTCTAATGTGCTGCATCTGATCCTCAGGGTTTTGGTGAACATTAATTTGTGCAGTAAAAGACTGAATTTATGAGAGTTTCATTGGTTTGAAAAAGTTACACAAAGGAGGAACTGCTTGACAGAGCCAGAGTGCGGACTGAAACGCGGTGAAACAGAGTGGCTTCTGAGGCTGGAGAGGGAAAGAGCTGCCCCTTCTCACGTGTACCCTATAAGCTACAGCCAGATAAAGACACATAAAGAAAGCCTAGCATATTATGCCACTCTCTGCTGGGACTCAAAGGCAATAATTTCTTAAATTGTTTTAGTCTACTGGCACCATTTGTAGCCTTACTCGAAAATCTTGTACAAATGTCTGCGAGGAAGCCTTTAGACATAGGAAGAGTTTTGTCCTCTGAAAAGGGGATTCTTTCAAAAGCATATGAGCTTTAAAATTCAGCAAGGAGGGTTAATAGAAGCTTTGATGAGGAATTTTAAAAATCTAGAAGAAAAGACTTTAATAATACTGTTATGGTACTTTTCATCAGTCTTACTACACCCATGTGCAGTATTTCAGCTCTGTAAACTGAAGCATATTTATGTTAAGTGATTTGCCCAATATCTTATCATGGGTAAGTGGCAGGCTAGAAATGGAACCCAAGAGTCCTAATTTGATTTCTTCCTGAATTCAGAGACTGTATACTGCCTCTGAAAGAAAAACTCTCCAGAATTCAACAGTAGCACTCTGCACGAGGAGTCTCCCATTTCAATAAACGTGTGGTTATAATACGTCTCTGCTCCACTGACCGAGGTCCCTGAAGTTGTTTGCAATGCAAACCCATTTCTCCTTTGTGGGTGCACACTGCACTACCAAATTGTTCAGTGCTCTAAACCAAAAGTCTTGTTCCTAATGGACAGACAGGGACAATACAGCCATTGAAAAGCACCACCACTGCCAGTGGAATAAGCAAATGTGGGTGAAATGAAAAGGAACCGTAGAGTCATAAGAATGTAGTTTGAATGCTTCTATCAGTGTTGGGTTTCTTCTTTTAAAGTAGTTAAGATGAGACAGTAGACAATACGACTTAGCGCGTAACTCCTGTCTAGTCGTGTTTACCATCTCGGTGAGATCTTGAATAAATATGGATAAGACTGGGTATTTTAAAATTCATAGTTTGGAATTTTGACGGTGAATTGAGTGAGCTTTACAGGGAGATCTTCCTGGTTGTTTTTGTTTTGAGAGAAGGCTCCTCATGTCAGCTTGCCTTCCCAGTAGTTTTCAAAGTGCGTGAAGAAAGACGGTGAGAACTAGCGCAAATAATACTGTCCTGGAGCACGTGGGTTTGAAATCTGTGGGCTAAGTGTATTGGCTGGTATGAGATACTAGCACTGATTCTGGATCTACTCTGGAAAATCCAACTCATAATCTTGAAAGGGAAATTCAAGAGCTGGGGGAAATGCAGTCTAAGACAGTTTGTTCAGTCAGGTCTTTGTTTGTGAATTCCTGTCGGGACTAGCTCAGTGTATTTATAAAATCTAAGAGTAATGTTCTTTCCTAGAATTCCAGATTTTTCCTCAGTCAGAGGAATTTTTGCATGTGTTACAGACACAGAGAACATAACATGGAGTTTTGTGAGCAGGGTTTGTCATGAGTACCTCATTTCATTTTTGGCTAGTAATGGGAGGAATTTGGTGATCTTACATTCATGCTAAGGATAAGAATGTCTGAAAGCAGTGAGTACTTGGGAACAGGTACTGCCTGTACAGTCAATGCTCAAAGATGGGTACCATGTGAGGTGCTGTAGGATACACCTGGCCTTCAGCTGCTTTGCCCAAAAGACAGGTATTTCAGAAGTGGTAACTCCTATCTGCTGGCCATGTCCAGATGTGCTTAAGCTCTAGGGCTTTATTAGTGGCACTTAGAAGGTCTGTTTAAGCGAAACCTTTGATCCCTAAGCCCTATACTTTAACCCATACTTGTAACCACATCTAGTCTATTTGTTGCATATTACCTTACCACAGAGTGCTTTAGGAGAAATCCTTTTATAGCAGTTAACAGAGGTCATTTCTGACTCCTGGATAAAATGATGTATCATATAAAGAAGGGAGACCTGTTGATTTCATTAATGCTGTTTTGATTACATCAACAATCCTCTGGCAATTCAGGCCAAAATTTTAACCTTTAATTGCACTACATATTGCAGGCGTGATGGGTAGTGAAGAATCACGACCACACAGTTTAACTGTTCCTATACCTAACGTGGTATAAAAGCCACTTCAGCACATTTGTGGGGTGATGTGAATACAACTTCAGTTTCAGAGTACCAGGTCGTACCATGCCTCCAGGTCGTAGAGGAATTTCCTCAAGTTATATTCTTGTATTTAACCCCTGTATTAGAATGATCAAGGTTGGAAGGGACCTCTGGAGACCATCAAGTAAAAAACCTGTTAGTTAGTGACTGCAGTACCTAGCAAACAAAAGTGAAAACCAGAATTTTTGTCTGTGCTACTGAAATCTGTGCGGCAGAGGAGTTAAGTATCTGCAGTTTGTTGAATTCTGGAATACAAAGGAAGAATGTTGTTCATGTGAAGTTACTCAAGGTTCATACCATATGTTTTAAACTGTTGGCTTACAATTCTGGATACTGTATAGCATGTATTGGGTCTCTTCTACAGTAGTCATTAAAGATGGCAATAAATGGCTAAATATGAGCCAGCAGTGTGCCCAGGTGGCACAAAAGGCCAATGGCATCCTGGCTTGTTTTGGGACTAGTGTGGCCGCCAGGACTAGGGATGTAATTCTCCCTCTGTACTGGGTACTGGTGAGGCCTCCCCTTGAGTACTGTGGGCAGTTTTGGGCCCCTCGCTTCAACAAAGGAATTGAGGAGCTGGAGCAGGTCCAGAGGAGAGCAACAGAGCTGGGGAAGGGGCTAGAGGGAAAGTCTTATGAAGAGAGGCTGAGGGAGCTGGCTTTGTTTAGCCTGGGAAAGAGGAGGCTCCTCTCTGTAACTACCTGCAGGGAAGTTGTAGACAGGTGGGGGTCGGGCTCTTTTCCCAGGAAACTACTGATACGATGAGAGGGCATGGCCTGAAGCTGCACCAGGGGAGGGTTAGGCTGGATGTTAGGAAGCCTCTCCTCACAGAAAGGGTGATCGGACACTAGAATGGACTGATGAAGGTGGTAGAGTCCCTACCCCTGGAGGTGTTTAAGAGAAGAGTGGAGGGGGCACATAGTGCCCTGGTCTAACTGATGTGGTGATGTTAGGTCATAGTCTGGGCTTGATGATCTTGGAGGTCTTTTTCCAGCCTCAGTGATTCTGTGATACTTCTTTTGAGCTAGTAATGCAATCTTACATATGGAGTCAGGTGCCAACTGATTGGGTATGATCAATCTGGTCTCCTATGTTGTGTTTTTGAAGATGTAATCTATATTAGAAACAGTACTGTACAGTCCATCTTTTTCTTCCATTCTGCACTAATTCTTTTCTGCAGCTCTTTTCCATCATGAAAATAAGAATAATGTCTTTTACAAACTCTTTTCTCAGCCCTTATTCCAGCAAAGCTCACACTGACTTCGGCATTTTACCTGAGTAGAGACCAAATCAAACATTAGCAAGTTATGTTAGGATTTTGTGCTGCGTTTAGAGGAACTTGAAAGGATAGATTTCTTTGGTGGTAAAATCCAAGGAGCTTTTGAATATTGCCAGCCCTGTTTAAACCTACGTTCGATATTTTGCTGACAGTCGATGCGGAAGGGTTTTGTTTCATAAAACTTCACCTAGAACCCAATTTGAAGAACAGAAAATAACAAGATCAGTTTGTTTCTTTTGTTCTTCAATTTGTTCATCTTTCACGTTGGACAGCCTCCTTTGTTGCCTATAACCATAGCACAGGAGAGAGAGAGCGAACGCCTTGTGATCGTGCGGTGGAATAAGGTGTGAATACCTCGGTAAACTTGGTGTTGATGTAGGAAGTGTTGTGTTTTTCCTTTATTATATTTTTGAGACTTCTTTGGTTTGTTTGGTGACGACAAAGATCTCTGCTTATTCTGACAGATGTGTTTTGATTGTGCTCAGTACGCAGTGAGTATGGAGAAGCCACTGTTGCTCAGTTTTGTTACTTAGTGATCTGCTTTCTGGTTAAGATGTGAGGTAGGAGATAAGATACACCTCCAGCTATCGTCCAAGGTTACTAAGTGGACTCCAGCCAACCATTTCCAATGCAGAGGTGGTGGTAGCATTGATTAATTCATGATCACAAAGTGCTTTGGGCTCCTGGGATGGGAAGCAGAATAGAAGTGCAAACTATTATTAATTGAACGAATGCCTGACATACTTAGAATACGATGTTAAATATCATTTGAGGATGGGTACATGACGAGATAGTGAGTGACTCAACTGAAAATAATTATGGTTATGTCTTTAATTGAGAAAAACAGATTCTTAATCAGTGCATCACAGCTTCTGCCCTCATGATAGCTTCCTGGTTAGCTTTATGGATCAGTTAAGTTCATCTGACTAACATATGGCCTAGGAACTGGATTCTGACAGCATCGTCTGAGTAGAGGGAAAATCTGCAGTCACTTCTGGTATTGACACCTAGAAATTTCTCTTCCTCTCTTTGCTGGACTTACCCAGCTATGCATCATTGTGCACAAAACATGTAGCTTCCCCTTTTCCAGGTGGTTGGCAGAAGAAGCCTGTAGTTCTTTAGGCACTCTAAAAAATAGCATGAACTCCACTTGTATTTACACAGGGACACATCTTGCCCTGTTTTTTGTTTACATGACATTTGTCACTGTGTGCCCCCAGGCAGGATTTGGCATTTTAAGGTCTATTCCTATGTGGTAGGAAGCACCTTGATTGACCACTTTGTGAAATCATGGATGTGTTACAGCATCTAGCTCTTCTTCATAGCAGCTGGCAGCCAGAAGGCTCTTTTTGTACATTTTCAGTGTTTGCACATGATGTGAGAAGCAGAGGGATGTGCACACCTAGATTAATGTTTTACTTTGCTGGCAGTGGTTGCAGTTTTACTGAAAATGTCATAATAGCTGATGTTTTTTTCTTAAAGATTCAACTCTAGAAGTAAAACAGATGATGTCGAGATCTTTTTTGTTTGTAAAATAACTTTCTAGTCCTGGTGATTGGAGGGAAGACACTGAATTTATGATCAAAGCTATAGTACAAGGGCTCAGAAATGAGAAAAATATAAATATAAAGGCTGGTACTTATTAGATTGGTTAATGATATTTTAGAAACCTGCTAGAATTTTCAGAGGAAAAATGGTGAAAGGCAGGAGGGAAACAGCATGAAAGCAGGATCAGTAGTGGTTCATTTGCATTTTGTTTCCAGTTTGGTCTGAGGAATAGTTTAGTGGTCTGAATACTAGCTTTGGAATCCCTGCACGGGTTGAATCTATATCTACAGCATCAGGACTAGGAATAGAATCCTCATCTTCACATTTCTACAAAGAACAAGTTCAGCAGTGAGATTTTCTTCTGTATTTTGCTAGGCATTTAAACAAAGATTGCTGAAACTGTTGTGTCTGGTATTACTTCTCTGTTTCTTTATTAGTGGACCAAGAAATGCAGTATTCAGCTATACAAAGCTTTGGTTCCTCTGCCTGTTTGCTTGGCTAGATTTTGTCTTCCCTCTCCATTTAGAAGTGTTTGGGGAATGAAAACACTTATTAAAACATTTTTTGCAAGGTATTTTGTGATGTTCTGGTGGTTTAGCTCTTATATTAAGGTATTATGTGTTAGTAGAAAGTATGTACCCATCCAGACACTAGTAATTAGGATTGCTATGGGTATTATTGGGTAGAATTGTAAGCTCTTTATTGTGTTAGAATCAGTCTGCATGATACTGAGGGTCTTCTTTGGCTCTAAGAGCTGTGAAATAGCTTTCAAGACTAAAAATGTGTGGTTAGGAGTAATTTGGCTTCTCCCCCCCCTAAATTCCATTACAAAAATAAAAATAACAATTAGACTACAAATAAAACAGTTTGTTTGCCTAGAGAATTGTTCAGTTTGTTGTTTGGATTGTAGTACCCAACAGATCCCAAACAGAATTAGGATCTGGTTTTAGTAAATGTTTGAGTAGAAATTAAGAGATTGCCCCTGCTTTAGATCTTCATAATCTACATCAGAGATTCATACAAATGAGAGGAGACATTGCTATAGGCAAAACGTCAAAGGACATTGGAGAGAATATCCCATTGTACGATGGGACAAGCAATCCTAAATCACAGCTGAATCGTGCATAGTGTGGTAGGCTGAGAACTTTTCTGTGGCTGAAAGAAAGCAGTATAAATTGGGACTAGTTTTTTCATTAAAAGGGTAAATAATTTAAAGAAATGCCTATGGAATTTGACTTCCAGAGAGAATTCTGCTTTCCAGCTGAGAGTTTTCCACAAAAATTTGTACCCTTTTCGCTAAAAGCATTTGTCTTGCAAAGACCCAGGTCAGCTGCAAGTAAAATGTTTGCTAATGCTTTCACAAGAAAAAATTCTTGGTTTATCAGCTTTTGCTAGAGAAAAAATGGAACCTAGTAGTAGTGGCCTGTGGGTCACTGGGTTTTGTTACTGCCGTGGCTTGAAAACTTGTTGAAAGGAACCGAAAACTGTGGATGACTTCCTAAGGGCAAATGCCAAGCCGCCCCACATACGTGTTGGGAAGCTCTTGGGGTTCTTACTGGGGTGCTTCTCTTAGAGTCCAGCAAGAAAGGGTTTTGCCCCAAACAGATTGCAGGATTTGAAGTAAAATCTTAACTTTTGCTTTGCTGATGGGAGAAAGAGGTAGCATTTTCCTTCCTCTTTCCTTGATGTTTTTTGTTTCTTATCCATGATGGCTGTTTGCAGAAGAAGGTAAAAAAAGATACCCATTGTTGTTCCCTCTCTTGCTCCCGTGTGTAGATAATCTAGCTACCGAGAAAACAGTGAATCTGACCTATGGCTACAATGCAGTTCAGGGTGGGGGCAGATTTACAGGTTAACAGGTCTTAAATAGAAATCTTCATACTGCCACAGAAAGACAAAGGACACTGTAATGTATAAATCAATCTGAATTTCCTCCAGCTAAAAATAAAATAAAGGAAATGGTGCCACTTGGCAAATACATCTTGACCTCATGCTATTTTTACAAGTCAGACAGATGTGCAGCCACCGATAAGCTGGTACCCAGGACAGGCTATCAAATCAGAAATCTGTGGACTCACTCTTCAAATCCCAGCACTAATCGCAATGATAAAGAGCTACCTTTCGATTAATCCTGCCCTGGACTTTAGACGAAAGATACAGCAGTTTAATTACTGAGTGAAATCCACTTTGTCTGATCTGCCAGTCTGCACTGTAATGTCATAATATAATCAGCTTCACCCCTGTCTGAAGCTCTAGGGCTGTGAATTCCAAGGACTTGTTTGATTGGAAGAAATAAAATGATGTTCAAACAATCACCAGCCACAGCCAGTGCTGCAATTACCAAAATCTTGTTTGCATCTGTCTGTCATTTTCACCATTGGTTTCTCTTATGACACGAAGAGGCAAGGAGAGATCATGGTGAAGAAGAACAGCACCCTGACAGGTGACAAATAAGATGTGGGAGGGTTTCCCGTAAAAAAAATAATAGTAAAATAGTCAGGCTAAATAACATGGGTCTCTTTCTTACCGACTTTCCATCGGTTTCAGCAACACACACTGGTGAAAGCAAAGACAGCCATCAGTGCTCTCATCTCATAATTAAAACCTTTAACTGATCTGGGAGTGTGTCTGCCAGAGGTTCCAGAACAGGGATGGAGACGTGTGATTGTGAGAAACCGTATCTCTATCCATGTGAGAGAGGCAGCAGGGGTCTGCCACAGTGTGAGATGTTACCCCTCCAGCCCCTTAGGACGTACTAGTTCTAGTATTTGGAGGGACTATTTCTTCAAACAGAAGAAGAGGCCATGGCTTACTGAAACACATCACTTAGTATGTCTTGCACAGGTATATGGCTTGGTTCCTGCAGCTGTGTGGGAGCTCACTGCAGTCAGTCCCACTGAAAGCAAAGAAGGGATTTAGGATTCTCCTGATCTCTCAGTGTCAGACCTGCGTTCTCTCTGACCTCCTTTATTAACGGTGCAATTGGGGAGGTTTGGCAGCATTTTTTTTTCCAGGTACCACAGACAGTGTTATTCTGGGAGAAGTCTAGAACCTTCTCCAGCCTCTTTTGCCAGAGCTCACTGAATACCTGTGACTTCCTATCACCTCTGACCTTAGCAGTGCTGGATCATTAACAAGAGATGAGAAGACCCAAAGTTTCTAATACATGCTTGGAGTGTTTCTTGAGTCATTCCATGGAGGTTGTGGTAGTGATATGTAGAGAATATAGCTGACAAAGCCCTCAAAAATGGTTTGCTTTCAGGTTATTGCTAGACACGGATGCTAATGGCCAGAAAAGGAAACACAGATTTTGTCTCACTGCAGCTTTTAAGGAGGACACTACATCCTATGCTGGTTGGGTGAATTCTACTTCAATTTCCTGACATATTTTCAATGCTTAGGCTCTCTTCCATCAACCAACCCCCAAATCCCGATTTATCTCATCTTACTTTATCATAATTTCATATTCTATGTTTTTCCTTTCACATCTTTTGCATATTTTCACTATTTCCAGGTAGTTCTTGGTTTTTTATTCTCCTGCGATGTATTCTGCACAAGCCAAACTGTTTGAGTTGCACTTTAGGTTGTGTATTCCACCCATGGAGCACTGTCACCCTTCTTCCAGCTTGTCTTCCCTAAAAGTACTTGCAGTTTCTGTCTATCCATCTGCTTTCATAGAGTGACTGGAGCTGGAGGACTATCGTAGTGAATCACAGCCATAGTTTTGATGATGGTGATCACTATGCTGCTTCAGCACCTATGAAAGGGGCCAAGTAAGATGGGGGAAAGATAAATACTATCTAAGTGTCCTGGAGTTAATAGCCTGTGGGTAGATTTCTGTGTAAATGCCAGTTCTCGTCTGTATTGCAAAATTAAAGCGATGCCTTGGAGCAGAGTCTGGGGATGAGGAAGGATATCAGGCAGCAGTTAGCAGTGTGTGTCTGTGCCTTAAACTTGCAATACATTTACTTTCTTCCTCTTCCTTTTGCACCCTGTAGCTGACAGCGGTGCCTAGCAGTGGCTGTCAGCAGGGATGGCATACAGGGTGTTTTGCAATGGAAATCTGGCTTTAAACCTAACTGGGTTTGTCACTAGTGTTTTAACTTCTGAATGGTATTTAAACATTACAGTCTGCAGACTCAGTTCCAGCAGGATCTATCCAGAGAGCCTCCTCTGAACCAGCTTTAACCAGCAGCAGTGGCTCTAATGCTTTATTTGTGCAGTACTTTTGCCCTCAGTCTAATCCTTTGCTGTAGAAACAAAAATGTCAGATGGAAGACGTGCACAGCTTCTTTTAAGTCCCAAGAGTATTTTTCAGCATGAGGGAGTCCATCTAGTTACATGGCCTTGCTAATACCAGTCCGCTGCACTGATGATCTTGCTTCCCAGGGGAAAAATATCAGGGAAGCATGAGCAACACTTGTTTGGTGAGTTACTACAGAAACTATTTCTTTTCCAAATGCAAGAATAATGGAGGACACAGGGTAGCATATAACAGCACTTTAAAAAAAAAGGAAGACATTAGTGTATATTAACCAGAATAAATAGTGTTCTTTTACAACAGGAAAGCACAACGTAGTGTCCAGTGGTGTGAAGTTGCCACCTTTCTAAAGACCCCACTTAATATTCATATAATAAATATATACCTAAGGACAGGGCATTCTTAATGTAATGGCTCTCACTTTGATGGGGAAAGATTTGTATCCGTGGTGCAATGTGGCATCCCAGTTACAGCTGCATAGATGGGATGCTGCAGGTTTTGGGGAAGCTTGAGGTTGCCACCACGTTATTGGCACTGCCACAGGAACTTGTCAGAAAGCCTGACTCAAAGCATTCATGGCTTTGTGGATTATTTTACCATCTACCTGCTCTGGAGAAATGAGTTTATGTTCTGTGTCTCTCTCTCAGGGATGTCTATAGGTCCCAGTTGTCTCGGAACAGATGCCTTGATATCTTCTAAGAAACTATGCTCCTGCTAAACCTAATAGAGTGTCAATTAGCGGTGTTTGCTGTGCAAAGTGAAAGCAGCAGTGGAAGGAGCATGGATAGGAGGATACCATAGGAGAAAGAGGAGAAGCAAGCACAGGACTGATTTAAGGATAGAAGAGGAGAAGTGCTAGTGTCAAATCCTACCCTTTCTCACCCATTATGCTGTCTCTGCTGGTCCTTCAGTATCCATTTCTTATTGCCCAAACAAACTGCTCACTCGTGGTCCTATACCCATACTCATATCAACCCACACTTTAGACTGAACTCCACATGCACGTGGCTCACAATGACATCTTTACTAGTACTTTGGTTTCAGCTTCCCAAATCAGTGTCCAGTTACTGGGCTATCTTCTGCTAATTTTGGGGCAGGTTTTTCTTGGATTAATGAAAGCAGAATTTAATTTAGAAATGTGACAAACTTGGAAGAAAAAAAGGCAATTGAATTTAAAAATACAGAGTGTTATCAATATTTTCCTAGATCCCATGTGGCATAAATTAAATCTGTGGGAAGCAGAGCGATATTTATATATATGGGCAGCAGATCCTTTCAGACGTGGAGAATCAGGAGCAAGCACTGAATCGCAAGCCTGTTGCTCACGTGTGCAGGTTACTGGGAAGTAACTAATTTTCTAATTGAAAATTGCATCAAGGTGCTGTTGTATTAATTTTAGAGCTGTCAGAACACTACTGAAAAGGTGTCATTTCATCGTAATGCTCCCTCTTCTCTTCATCACAAAGACTCTGATGAAGAGACCTTTCTGGTCACTCACTTCACCTGACAGAGAGATTGAAGACTTCAGGATTTTAGGCCTGAAGGGACCTGGTCAGCTTATTTTTTAGAGTGTTTGAAACCTGTTACTTGTGTCCCAGTGAGGACAGCAAAATTCTTAACCACTGGTGAGCTCCAATTAAAATTCTCCCCTCTGTAGCAAGAAGCCTTACAGCAGCTCACTCTCCTTTTAGTCTAAGCATGTCGCTTTGTGCACTGGGGAGAAGTGCTGCAATGAGAATCACGAGGAAGGAGAGGAGCCAAATTCTCTGCTCAGTGTAGACGAGACAGCCTAGACCCCACAATCCCCCAGACTGGCTCCACATCCATTCACAAATGGGTGCCTTGCTGTGATATGCCATGGCCACTGGCCAGGTCACCTTGTCGTTTATGCAAAGGCAGCGCTGTGTTTATACTGCCTGTGCCCATACTTGCCCACTCTTAAAACGGAGGTTACGTTGAATCCTCCCAGATTCTGCAGGAGCCAGAGGAGAGTTACGATTGTGGTCTCTCGTCCTGCCGGTGCTGCTAACAGTATTTTAAGGGCAGAAGGCAACTGCTAATTGTGATGTAACTTGAATGATTTCATCGCCTTAGTCTTCTCACCCAGCTGGGACATTCATCAACTCTTTCTGCTCACTGTTGACCTGGGATGCCAGTAATCTGGCAATCTTGAATAGCAACTCAGCCAACCTGGAGCTGATTTATCCATTCTGATCCATTTCTGTAGATGCTTTTCTTACAGAGTTGCATGCAGAATATTCTCGTTCTTTGGCTTGCGTGGAGACTTCTGATTTAGTTGTGTTTTATGCTTTTTCTTTTCACAGTTACTGTATCCTGTTAAGAGTGAGGATAAAGCTGGCTGTAACATCTTGTTGCCAGTCCACTAAGCTATACATTCTCCCCTAAGCCCACTGCTCTCATAAATCATAAAATACCCGTTTTGGAATACTTAGCTGTTGCAGAATCTTTCTCCCCTTTAGCAGAAAGAGTAGTTGAGAAAACAGTTTACATGACTGTCAGAGCCTCTGCTGAATTAATCCACTGGCCTCAAGTGTTCAGAATCGTTGAAATTGACCCTTTCTGTTGCCAACGTGAAGAGAAATCCCTTAAGCATTTTGCTTTCTAGTCATGTACAGCCTCCCTTTGTCAGTTCAGGTCCAAGGTCTCTGTTTTCATTTTTCCTAGGGATAGCAGAAGCTCTGGCAATATCTGTTTTTATATAGCCAGCAGAGAGAGAGCAAGAGACTGAGCAGGAGGGTGTAGGGAGGAGGGTGAAAATACTAGGTGAATGGCTGACCCTTGAGTGCCTTAGACTGTCTCTGAGAACCACAACCTTATCAAGAATCGCTGTTGTGGCTTCTGTGGCAAAGGATGACAACAAAAGCAACTTTGCCCAGCACGATTATTCAGACGCGAGGCCTGGGTTTTAAAATAAATGCATTTGGAGCAGCGATATGGAAAGGAGGAGAAACCCAAGTGTTGCTTACTGGGGGCCCTGCAGCCAGAAAATTATTGTGTTTCTAATGGTATTGATTTTTTGCAGCAGCTGATATTTCAATCTGGATGCAGCATGTCTGAGAGTCTACGCACACTGTCAAGAAGAAATATGATAGTGTCTTAAAAGATTAATAATATCGCTGGTCCTCAGGAGGCCTGTCTTAATTCACTGGCCTGTTCCTTGGCATGTACTGTAATTTATCTAGTCTGATTTGAATAGCAAATGGCAATCGGCTGCCATTAGGGAAATAGGCATCAGTCTTATTGATCCAGGATGGGCTGGATTTTATTTAAGGAGAGCTGCAAAATGTTATTAGCTTCCGGATGAGAGGCTGGAGGTGGAGAATTTTTTGCAGTGTTCCAAGGGGAGTGAATTACACTGAATCTGAAAAAGTCCTGAAACAGATAGCAAGAGGGGAGCCAGCTGCTACCACCCTTTCCAAAGACACTAGTCATTTCCAGAACAACTGTTCTCTTTCCTGGGTTCTTTGTATGACTGTATTGATGACGTACTAGTCTTTGGGTGAAGGCGAGAGGAGGAGAACAAATGGGAGTTGTTCTTCCTATTGATTCTGATAAAGCTGAAGTTGACTCTTCCTTGTCATGCATTAGGTGTTCCAGTCCCACTTAACAGGAGCTGCACAGTTTAAGCTCTGGACAGTGTCACGGTATATATGTAGCCCTTACTGATAACTCTGCTTTATGCATGTTTGGAACTGCCAACAGTGCTTGGTGAGGAGAGTGGCTGATGTAGCCAGGAGGGAAGTAATACTGCATGGATTGGAAAGGTCTTGTTCTAGTTCCCTGCTCATACCAGTTCTCATCAGAAGTCCCCGTGCATAATAAAAACAGTCTCTGGATAATCTTTAGGTGCTGCAAAGCTAACTGTCTTCAGTGAACAGTGTTGTTAAATACCGTGCTGAGATGTGGATGTGAGGAAGACCGGTGCAGTCTTTTCTAACAGAGAAAAGAAATCTCATGGCAGTATTTGTAGTCTAAAAATGAATGCATTCCTAATAAAACTAAACATAAAGAAGTCAAGTTACACTGAATACCTTGGAAAATTTCCAGTCTTGTGACATACCACGGTGGAATAACCTCCCCAACAGAAGAGGTGGCAGTCTAGTTATTTGGCACTCTTTAAAATGAGACTACATAGAACATCAGAAAAAAAATGTAAGGAATGCACCAGTTCAGGAGGGAGGATGAAGTAAATGATTAAATACCATAGGCCTTTCCAACTTTAATGGCTGGAGTTCTTTGATTCACCAGACTTTCCCAGCAGGAATCACTAGAAAGAAAGATCCGGGAGTGCTGTCTATTAGAAGGCTTATAGCTATTTCCATTCCAGCAGGAGACACAGTAAGGAACAGTGGAGAAATATTATATGCTGGGGTGTTCAAAGCTACCCTTCCTGGGAAGCCTGCTTTTCAGGGAGCCCTGCAGGCAGGGTAACGCTGGAGAGTTCAGACCTTCCTGCGCCAGGATCCCTGCAGGAGGCACTGGGAGGACTGGACAAGGATTGCGCTTTGAGGAGGTGGGAGGCGTGTATGAAGGGAATGGGGAAGGGAGGGTGCTCGCAGCAGATTATTTTTTAGCCATTTACCTTTGAGAAGCTTCTTTAGGCTTACAAGATGTCTTTTCCCAACAGCAGCACAAGGAGCAAAAGTTACAGGGAAATTTCAGGGAAGTAGCTTCTTGTGTCTTGCATTCCTTTCCCACCTCAAAGCAGAAGAAAGCACTGCGGGAAATGGCCATGCAGAAAAGCAATAAAATAAATGGCAACTGACTTTGGGGCTTCTTTGAGCCGCGGTAATTGCTATACATTGTGATGTTTGCATAAGAAATTAGTTAATGTGTAGGAGAATGACATGTGATAGGTTTTATTTGCCTGATGACTGTAGTCTCCGAGTGAATGACTTATTAAGGTTAATAAAAAAAAAATGGCTTGTGACTTGTAATAATCCAATTGCTAGAATTTAAGGTCCCCTTATGCAGAGTTGCCTAAAGGGGGGAAACTAAATTATACACACGTTCTAATGACCGACTGGCTGTGCTTTTATTTATTTCTTAATAGCGGTTTGAGAACAAACAATGTGTTCTAAATTGTTGGTCTGTCTGTCTTTCTGCCTGCCTGGGCAGGAACGTTATGGCTTTCTTAATTCTCCTGTGTGATTTATCATCCCCAATTCATTGTTTTGCATAACTCTGCTCAAAATGAAGAAATGTCATTATTTTGCAGTGAAAAAGTTGTCATTTGCATAATGCTTGCCATTAATTATTGTGAGACTAATGCAGTTGTTGATATTTTTAGGGCACAGTGGTACATCCTGCACCTTGTATAATGTCATTCTGAAAACACTGGTAGTTAATAGGTGCCACAACAATGCACAAATGCAAGAAAGGAGGGAGAAGAAGGGCACACAATGGAACAGGCTCTGATCTTTATTTAGATTTTTGTTTTCCTGAAACGCATGGTGAGAGACAACTATAAACAGAAGCAAAGGATAGGAAACTCTGACACCCAAGAGGATGAAGGAATAAAAAAACAGACATGTTCCCTTCTGCATATGTTAGCCAAGATGGACCTAACTAAAAGTCTTTCATGCCGCTCATCCCTGGAACTTGAGAAAACTCATGGCAGTACTTAGTGACCGTTCTACTGTAGGTGTTTTTCCCCCCTCTCTGAGAAGTAATTTGTTACTTGGTTTAGTGGCTTCTTTATTTTTACAGTGGAGTTATTTTGTGCTGCTTTTTCAAATCTATAAAGGAAAATCCTGGCATATATATAAGAATTATTATTTTATAACGACCTTTCATTGTGTGAGAGGAGAACATAAACTAATCTGACCCCCATTACAGATTTAATAGCTCTTTGTTCCTATAGTTTTTATCTTACCTTTGCATCCAAAGTTCACTGCTCTTTGAAGGGTTCCCTTGATTCAAGCTAGTAGTGATGGTCAGAAAACAGTGAAAACATTTTTTATCATTACTTTTTCATCTTAAGGGTAGTGAGTTTGGCACACAGGTATTAGAAATGGGTATCAGTGGATATTAGAAGTGGGTAGAGAGAAGTTCAGTCTACTATAATTTTATAAATTCTATAAAACTTGCACAACTCTAAACTATAATAGTTGAGTGAAATATTTTGGTTTCAAGCTGGCTTTCTTTCCTCTGTGTTTTGTGCAGCTAATAATGCCACTCTGATAGCCTTTCTTCTACCCTAAAAGAAGGATAGCGCGCAGTTTCTGAGCCTGTAGTCATGATTGAATGCTGATGGGAAGAAATTAGTTCAGAAGACCATAAACCATCAGCAGCTCCTAAGGCTTCTTGTATCTTCACCAGGAAATAAGAAGCTTTACATCCCCTTGCCATTCTACTGCACTGCTCCATCCTTTTTCAGCTTGCTGATGCATCTTAAAATGTCAGAAGAGGAAAACACGGCCATTTACTCTTCAGATCCTGAGATTCACTGCCTTCAGAGGCATGTTGTTCCTTCTCTTGTTTTCTGCCATTAGAATTAAAACAACAACAAAGAAAATTAAACCACAAAAGTTCAAATAATGCTGAGAGTCTAGCTGAAACCCACAAAGGGCAGGAAATTCATCTCCAAAGATTGCCAGTCTGTCCTCAAGTCACCCTATTGTCACAGAGAACTGAAAGTTGTTCCTACAGTGGGTGATCTGACAGACCACAAATGCTGCAACATGTAGGCGCAATATGAAACACAATAGAAGAGCAGAGACTGAGCTTTATTCTGAATTGCTTGGATTTGGTAGGTGTGAGAGAAACCCTTAATGGAGCAGTACATCAGGCTAACGTTTTGTGCACTTAAAACACCAGCGTCTAAGGAGTGTTTCATAAAGTTGTAATTCATAGTTACGCACTACATCATGAGTATAATTATCAATCCTTAACGTTACAGAAAGAGTCCATGTGTTAGCGGTTGATTTCTTGCACCCATGTCACTGTCCTTGCTTGAGACTTTGTAGAAAAATGCAATATAAAATGCCTCATGGTGGAAAGAGTCCTACAGAATGCACAAGAGGAGAACATTCTGCAAATGATGGCAACAACAAAATGCCCTAACTTCATGGTGATGGCCATCTGAGTACCTCCAGGGCTTTGTGGATCTTGCAGCACGGAATTCTCAGAGCTGCTCTTCCCAGATCCCAGGATTAGAGACACAGGGTGCGTGGTCCCTGTCCATGGTATTCCGCCCCTGTGGCGGGATGAACTACAGAGCTGTTGGCAGAGCACGTATCCTCAGAGTGCTCCTTCTGTAGGATGAGGTCAGGAGATGCTTGGCACCCCTTAGAATGAGCAGATATAAATGTTCTTCCTGTCTTTGATACAGACTTCCTGTGTGGCCCCAGAAAAAGTCACATCATTTCTCTCACAATTTGTTTCAGTGCGGAATTAAAGTAATTCCAGACATCTGAGGGTACATTGTGAGCATTAATTTACCAAGATTGCTGAGATATTCAGATGATCTAGCGATGAGTACCACAGAAAAGCCAGAAACAAAAAACCATCTTATTTCATGCAAGACTTGGATGCCACTCAGTAAACAAGGCTTGGGGCCACACACTGAACAGAAAGGATAAAAAAAGAGTATTTGAATTAGTCTCATTCCCTGGATGCTCTCCATTATACAGAACACAAAATATACAATCATAACATGGAAGATTGTATTGTAACACTACAGCTGTTGTGACAGACTTCATTTTGATATTTTCATGCTTTAGCGTGCTTTACTTTGTGACCTTAATGTTGCTGCCGCTTTTTTAAGCGGCATGTTTGAGACTTACATGCACAACAGGCTAACAGCAGCTCCCACTGCATTCCCACTGCTTCTGCCACTGCATTGTGTAAATGTTGAACACCTTTAGAACCAAACGACCCTCTAACCAGTGATAGCTACGTAAGGTACGTTGTTTTCATCTTCGGAATGAATATCACCCATTGGAATCTCAACCAGTTAGGGAAGCCGACTGTATCCATATATTGCAAGTCTCCTGAAAGAAGACTTTGTCCTCTAAACATTTCTCTGTTTCATTCTTAACTTTATGTCCTTAACATACACTTTAACTATGGCTGCGTGTGGGGAAGGATATTTATCAACATCCAGTAGGGTGACAATGCAATAATAAATCATCAGTTGCAGCCATAATACATGTGCTCCATAAATTCAGTTAAAAGCAAGAGACTCCATGATCTCCATGTTAGCTCTGTTGAAGCTTAGCTGCTGTTTGTTAGATGAATTCATTCTGCTCTGCAGAAACGTGCAGATGATCCTTCCCTTTCTTAGTGTGTGGTAATGTCTTCTGCTTTTTCCATCATAGCGTTTGGTAGCCCTGGTAAAAGGACTATGAAAGCCCAAACTTTCTTTCCTGATTTTGACCGATTGCTTTTTGAAATCGTTTTTGGTTTTGGCATCAAAACCATCCAGTGTCAGTGAATTCCACTGTTTAATTACATACTGTGGGAAAACATACTTCCTTTTGTTTGCTTTAAACCTGCTGCCTTGATCTTTAGATGCTTCCTAGAAATCTGTAATGAGAAATAGGGAGTAATTATTAACCCTTCGCTTCGTCCTTGTTTGCCACGTTTTTGTAAAACTACTTTTTTTTCTTAGCCATTTCTTGTCCAGGGCAAAGAACCCAACCCTCTTTAATCTGTCCTTGCCCACAAGTTATTCCATGTTTTGAACATCTTTGGACACTATTCTTTTGCAGTGAGAGTTGAAACCTGTATACAGTATGCAGTATGATAGTCTACTATGGATTTATTAGATATAATTGGTTTTCCTTCTATTTTCTGGTTGTTGCTCAATAATTGCCAACTTCTTTTTGCCTTTAAGATCAATGTTAAGTATTGAGCTGGTGTTCCTATAGATACATCTGCAAGGATTCCACACTGTCATTCCTGTATAGTAATAGCCGCATTGATTCCTGTTGTATCGTATGAATATTTAGTCTCTTTTCTCTTGTCAAGTTAAATTCCTTTTAGTGCTTTTGAGGATATTTTTAATAATTTCTTGGTTTTAATCTTTTAGTACAACTTGAATCTCTCACACCTAAGCCTACTGACTCCTTCAGAGAACTCGGATAGATGTCCCTCTACAAAAAAGTCATGTTGAGTCTTCCTTGTTTTATCTATCCTGGTGCCTCTTATTAGTTTTTATATTTTCTACCAGACTGATCTGTGTGGGTCTTTCTAAAGCCAGTTTTTCATACTGCAATCAGATTGCTTCCAATTCTTCTCTTACCACCCTCACTATATGCAAAAGTTACTAATTTAGCACTTTGTGTTCTGGATTTCTTTGTACCTGTTAGATGGGAGCCACTTAATCTTACCATTGCACCTCATCTCACACTTGACCTTCTGCAAAAGGTGTTTCAAAGGTTATTTATGGCTTCAAAAAGTTGTTCCTCAACAGCATCATGAATCTGATTTATTCTACATTTATTTATCAAAATTACCCCTTTTTCTGCTTTGGCATTTAGGTGCCTTTTTACTTGTAGCAAATCCTTTTACTCCGTTTACTTCTACAAGATCCTGTTGTTTTCTTTATTCAAGTGTGGTTATACATTTGGTTTGTGAGTTCCGAGTAATAAGTAGAATTTAATTACAGTAGGAAGATGTTATGGATTCCTACATCTAAAGGAACCGTGTTATCCTTTTCTCCTGGAGATTTTTGCCCTCTTACAAAGGATTTTTATCTAAAGTGGCAACAGAATTATGGCAGTTTACAACCTAGCGTATTCAGGTAAATCAGAAGTGTTTAGGGATTTCTTCAGTACCTCGGGCTGTAATTTGCTGTGTCTGGCAGACAAACTGCTGAGATGTTCCTCAGGATGATTGAGGCGGACAGCTGGGGGTCAGGATTATTACATCTATTCTAAGGTAAGGTTTCCCTTCTACGTGTAAGACAGTGAATCTCTGATAACCTATCTTCTAGCCGTAGCATCTGAAAAGATTTTACCTGTAGCTGCTTCATTTTAATGTCCTTTTCCGTGCTCCTTATTCCAAATAGGATTGTTTTCTGAAATGGCACATTGCCGTGGTGGATTTGTTACTTGTTGAGTCCTATAGACAACTGAATGCACATACCTTATGCTTGTTATTACCAGGCAGCTTTGCAATACATGCCTATAAAATACCTTTAGTGATCTTAGCATTGAAGCAGACTTTCTTTTTCATAGGTTTTCTGACTAGCTAGTGCTTCTCAAGTCTTCTGTTTTCCAATTTATAGTCACTGTTGTCAATTTGGTAGGATATTACATGGTGTGATTAGAACACCATTCTCTTTCTTTTTAGGCATGGAATTTAAAACCCTTGAGATTGTATGGTGCTTTTAAATTTGTATTATAAACGTCTATATATGTGTCTGTTTTAAGTCACAGCAGTAGTACCTCACCTAGGCATTCTACTCTGTGATTGTTATAAAATACACCCTAGTATTGCAATATACACCTTCTTCTCCAGCTGTGGAATCTGTGCCTTGTCTACGTCTCTTCTTTGACATACTGGTGTTGCCATTTGCTTATCTTAGTCCTTACATATTGTATTGAAGTGCTTATGCATTTGACCTAGCTGTCTGTGTAGGTACTCTGCTCAAAGTGACAGCAGACTTTGTTGAGGCAGCTCTTTGCTGAATTTTATCAACTTTGGAAGTTTTTTTTAAAGACGCTGAGTCCTCATGGTTTCATCTGTACATCATGCATCATTCTGGTTGTGTACTCTTCTGTACCTCAAGTCATACAGTCTTTCACATAGTCTGTTTCATTTTGTTCTTGTTGGGACCATTTCTCCTTTGCAGGATCACTCACATCTAAAGGATTCTTCAGCTCAACTTCCCTTGAATAGAGACCAGGCTCAAAAGAAAGCAAGTTTAATGTAATACCTGACTTACTAACATCCTATTCAGACAGTCCATCGCTCATTCAAACTAATATAGTGCTAGGATTAAAAAATGTCAGATTGAGCTCAAGAAATAGATTTGGTTTTGTGTTACATATTGTCTGACACGCTTCCCTGTCTTCTGACTTGTCAAGAGCGCTGCCTTCCACAGTCTTGGAGATGCCTCTACCCCAGAGGTCCTGGAAGCTCTCCCAGTAATACTTTGTAAAAAGTGCTTTAAATGGTTTTCAGAGTACATCAGAATCTCAATTATCTGAAGAACATGGGAAGAACACTGAATAGAGCTCGATAATCTCGTTTACCAGTAACCAAAATGCCCTGCCTGCCCATGGATCTGTGGAAATAATTAGTAATAGAAGCAATTTGCCATTTAATTAATAAATGACAAGGGGCAAAACCTTGTCTGGGTTCACTGAATTTGGATAATTGAGGCTCCAGTGTATTTTAAAATCTGAAATATTAACCATTATTCTCTGTGCTTGAGATAGTAATCATTAAAAAACTGTGCACATACCAAAATCTAAGCCTAGTTGTATTATTACTATAAAACAAGGAAGAATTTCATAATGTCCTACATGCAAGGACTTGCTCTGCAAGAAAAGGTCTCTTTCTTTAAGTGTCTGGAATCCTTAAATATATAGATCCGTGTCAGCTTTGAATCTGTAAAATTTCAGAGGGTAGTGAATAACCTTTCATTGAGAGGAGTAAGAACCACCTCAGGCAGAACATTTTCATGCTGATTCTTACCTTAGCTGCCCACAAAGTTGTTTGCGATAGATGGAGAAAACATCAATTTTGTAATGAAATAGAAGTGAGAATTGGGCCCCACCATAAACACCCATTCAGAATATGCTGTAGCAACTGGATTGTGGAAGACTGAGATTGAAGATGTGTGTCCTTGGGTTATAGAATATTCCAGCAGGTTTAACTGTCATAAAGTACTGTTTTGCTGCCTCCTCAATCGTAAGTAACTGAAAAAAGAGTTCCAGACTCCTGTCTTCCTCTGCTTTGCATGTGTGCCTTGCCATCATACACATTTTACAGCCTCTACGTCTAAGGCATTGAAGGACTGAGCCCCTGAGAGGCAGCATCCTTAGCATCTTTTTAAACTATCAAACCCCAAAGTGATCCTTCCTTTTTCTGCCTGATGTTGTTGGTTGCATTCTTTTTGTCCTACCAATCTCCTCTATTCTGGCATTGTCCTAAAGGATACAGCAGAAGGAAATAAGTGTGGTCATAAACATGACACTGCCTTTAAATCTGAAAGCGTGGAGGATGGGATGAGTGTAGCCTTCTTCAGTAGGGCTCTCCACTGCTAGGAACTTGATGCCAGAAACATTCTATTCCTGTACCCAAGACACTTACTATGAATGACTGCTGTTCTTTTCAGATACACGGTTATCATCAGAGGGTAGGCAGATGTTTAGTTTGAGCCCCACCCAGATGTTTCATTCATAAGAGATCGGAGGAATGAACATAAAACTGCTATGAACTTCTGCCTGTTAGTGGATTCTGTCCCATCTGAAGAGGAAAGTAAGAATTAAATCGGTCATTGCAATCAAGTTATTACTACACTCACATCAAAAGTCTCGCAGAATTTGATGCTTACAGTTGTTTCTGCTCAAGGGATCCGTTACCAGGAAAGCAGGGATGGTTGCATCAGAAATGATGAGTTGGCACCACGGTGGTAAGGGAAGCTTGTTTATGTTGGACTGGATGATCTTTAAGGTCTTTTCCAACCTTATCATTACTGTGAGACTGTGATACTGTGATGTAAGGAGCCATATCCTGCACTCCTAACTCTGTGAGTCGCTCCGTTGAGGTCAATAGTAACCACAGCTATTAAAATCAGTGGAAACACTTGCATCAATAAGATAAGTAGGATTTGGCCCAAAGGTTGATTAATATCAGTGGTTTTAATCTCACTTTTTCATAAATGCTGTGTTCATTCAAGCAATAAAAAGGGAGGTAAATAAAGAGCATTCTGTGCTTTGAATAGTTTGGCATCAAACACGGACAGGGCATGTGAATAATGCCGTATTGTTGGCTTTGTTCTTTGCTTTTCAGTCGTGGCTGGCAATGTCCTTTTCATAATTGCTGGTATCCCCCCAAGCCTATATAATCACCCTCTCCAGGTTTTCTACGATGCCCTCAGATTTTTCCTGTACTCAGTGTAATATGTTTTCTGTATTCATTCACCCTCCCATCAGAACCATAATGTGTTTCTGGTTTGCTACTCTGATGTGGTCAGAGCTGACATGGGGCCGTGTATTCACCTGACAGTGTTTCCCAAACCAGATATGTTGTCTGTATTTTTCTGTGCAGAACCATCACTCTGCAGAATCATGCTTTGGAATTGTGCTCCTGGGAAAGCCTGTGGAACTGCAGCACACTTGTTCAGTTGGTGGTTTTAGGAAGTTGTGCTTCAGTTTCTGATAGTTTTTTTGGCTGCAAATTAGAATTAAGGGCTAAATTGTAAAAAAAAAAATGGGCAGATCTATTCTCCTCATAGATCTTCTGGTGTAAGACTTCATGTTGGTGGGTTTCAGAAGCAGGGAGCCAGACTCTTTTCACTGTAATCCAATGACAGGACAAGGTGCAACAGGTGTAAACTGAAACATGGGAGGTTCCATATAAATATGAGAGGAAACGTCTTCACAGTGATGGTGACAGAGCATTGGAACAGGCTGCTTGGGAGTCCCCTTCTCTGGAGATGTTTAAAACCATCCTGGATATGTTCCTATGTGACCTGATTTAAGGGATCCTGCTCTGGCAGGGGGACTGGACTGGATGATCTTTAGCGGTCCCTTCCAATCCCTGACATTCTAGGATTCTGTGATATGATAGCCTTGACACAGTCAGTATATGATACTGTACTATTAAAGCAGAACTACGATGTCTGCAGAAGCATGCACCAGGATGAGTGTTACTGAAGTTAACACCTGAGTGTCAATGTTGGTCAACTCACAGAATTACCGAGGCTGGAAAAGACCTGTAAGATCATCAAATCCAGCCTATGAATCGCATAGTTAGAGGGGTTTTTGTGTTTTTCCATAGGGATCTTGTGTGCTCCTTTCCCTCCAGCGAACTTTCTGACAGCATGTAACTTCTAGGATGGGTGTTTGTTGTCACTAGGAAACAGTAAAGAGAGTAAGGGCTGGAATCTGTGCTCTCTAGCATAGGCTGATGAAGTGAAAGCCTTACTGCAGTCAAATAAGATTCATTAATGTGCTGTGAATTTCAGTAATGCCTTCTCACGAGAGAATTCCATTTTGTTACCTTCTCACTGACATGACATTTAGGACCGGATTCTGCTTTCAGTGAAATTTGAGGTCATTTGTCTGACAGGAAACGATTTTTACCGATTTAACAGCAGAATGCATAATTTATGACTACACAAGGGTAAGGGAAGAAACACTGTCAATATTGTATTGTCACCTAGCTAAATCTTGCATGCGTTCTTAGTAGCGATCCATTCATTGGTGAAGTTCCTTAAGGAGATTCACAAATTCCGCCTACGTGTCTATCCTGTGGTATTCATTAGGATAGAATTTCCTACAAGAGTTTGAAAATCTGAAGCCGTGCGGCTCCCTGCTGGTGCTGTGGGAGTTGATGGTTCCTGTGTCACTATCGGTGCGATTTGCTCAGTTTTCCTGCATGTTTGAGATACCTTCAGGTACTATGCCGGAGGGGGAGATAAGATTCGGATCACCAGCTGAGGGATGAGGAGGATTAATCCTTGTGAAAAGAGATTACTATTACTCAAGTCTTTGCACAATGAAGTATTATGTGTGTTTACAGGAGCTGTAAATAGCCTCCTTGCGAGTTCTGCCTTGCATTGTTTATCCCATTGCACTTACGTTGATGTCACGCTTTATAAACAGTTCATAAAAGCTTACTCTTCTGGTTTGAAAATTATCACTGATTACCTATGATTTGTCAATACTCTAAGGACACTTTTGAGATCAGATGTTTAGGGTTACTGGGTTGGTTTTAGGTTGGACAGGATGATCTTTAAGGTCTTTTTCAGCCTCATCATTACTGTGAGACTGTGATACTGTGAGATGGGTGATAAATTTCGTAAGCTCATCGCAGACCTATGTATAGGTTGTTATAAACATCAGTTGTCTTGTTACACTCAATCCTTTAGAGCAGCTAATAAGCATTTATTGAGCCATTTATTAATCATTTCCTAAATCTTAAAAGGTAGCCTTGTAAAAATGTGACCCCTTCTGTAAGGAGTTTCAAGACGGACAGGCCAAATGCAAATCCTTCTTAAAATGTAATTGGACAGTAATGACAGCTTTTAAAATCACACTGTTGTCCAAGCATTTCTTCTGCTCAGTTGTCTTTTAGCGATCACCATCTGAAAAGATTCTCACTTGTGGATAAGCCCGAGAAGGTAAACTGCTTTTAATTCTGAGCAGCCAGAGATCCAGTAGCACTGTGTTGTAGTCAAAGCTTGTGAAGATCAGTGTGCTTTAAAACGCTTTGAAATTTAGCATCTTTCAGATTGGTAGAAAAGCCAAAGGAATCCAGCTCTGTTCCCTGTATTTCCAAGACGATCAGAGGCCCAAAGGTTATGAGCGAGAGAGGGAACTGGTCTTCGCTGTGCTTCTCTGCATCGCTTTGGCATATTTGACTGGTTCTAATTCTTAAAAATATAGGTAGCTCTGTATGCATCCAGTTGGGGCTCTCCAGATTTAGATTTTCTGGTTGAGCCCATCAGTATCTGCCTGTGTTTTTCTGGTTTTGAAACCTCAGTAGAATGAGTGGGTATGGCTTTATCTCTTCCTGGGCTGCAGTTGCCACGACTCTACTTCTTATTTGTATCAAATAAACAGAAATAATGGAGAGATTTTTCAGACTTTGAGAAATTAGATGACTGTTTTATCTTGCCTTGTAAATAATCATACTTTTTAGAAATGTAATTTAGGGTAGGTGAGAGCTTGCGGATTAGTATTAATGATGTCAGTTGGGTCAGGTCTGTTCATTCACTTGTAGGAATTTCAGAAGTGTGCATTAGCCTAGAAGAATATATCTGCACAGATGTGTACAGAGGATCATTACTTCTTTCTTGGATGTGTTTACATCAGCTGCATGAAAGAGCCTTTAGTTGAGATGCAGAATGAAGATTTGATTTCTAAAGCAAGGTGTCATGCAGAGATAGGGAGATCTGATGGTGTATGGATTTTGGTGACCTGAGTCTCTATCAGTCTCCAGCAGCTATCGTAAACAAAGTACATGACAAAGGATGTGCCTTTTGCTGCTCCAGAAGTTGTTAAAGCATACTGATGCTTCTGCTGTCTTTTCTCTTAACCTTCTGTAGCCTGGAATCAAGCTTTTTATTTCTGAGCAGGATGAAGTCAAATGAAGGAAGATATGTTAATGCATTTTGGTGTAGCTTCTAAATTAATACCTGAAAAGAAAATCTCGCTGAAAGATTGAGGCTGGAAGGGGTCAATGGAGACTGTCTGGGGTAATTTTTCATCTTAAAGCAACATCACCTAAACCAGGTTGCTCAGTGCTCCGTTGACATAGTTTTTTAGTATCTCCAAGCACTGTGACTCTGAGTAACCGTTCTGGTCTTTGAGTACTCTCACCATCATTTTTTTTTCCTCATGTTTAAAAAGGATTTCCTGTATATTTCCCTTTGTGCCCATCTCTGTTGTCCTTTCACAGGATAACAGAGAACAACCTGGCTCAGTCTTCTTTACTGACCCGTGTCAGGTATTACCACATTGCTTAGGTTCCTCCTTAGCCTTCAAGATAATTTCCTGAGATAATTATCTATAAAAATTATATTTGGTAGCTCTTCAGTGCTTATTGCAGGGGGGGTACTTCTATTTCATTGTGTAAAGAGAGAGGTGATTTGCAACAGTTCCCCAGAAAAGCCGGCTTGATCATTTTAAGTTCTGCTGGATTCCAGGAAAGAATAAGCCTGTTTTCTCTGCTCAGAGAATCACAGAGTATTTGAGGGTTATAAAGAACTAGATGCTTCAGAAAATACATATCAAACTCAGTACAAAAGCCCTGGAGCACTGCCATTTGGGAAAGCCCTTTCTATTGTTTTAAAATTAATCTGTTAATATCTCCATTTAAAGAGTGTATTTTGCTCTCAAGTCATCTATACTACTTAGGCATGGTTTGGAAAAGAAAAAGAAGGAAGTAAACCTGTGCATCATGCTAGGCATTCTTGCAGCATTCACATTTTGTTGCCTCTGTTACTAATTTTTCTGAGTGACACTTTTCATCTTCTGTTACAGTTTGGGATTGTGATAGCAGTGGAATGGCATATTTTAGAAAGCAAGCTACCTACCCTGTTTCCAGGGTATTTTAAATGTTGTTTGCCATGTGAGAGCTCCTACTGAATAGACAGATGATGATGATGCCAGGTTGTGTTTGTATATCTACAGCTCCAGTTTTTGTTGGTTGGAAGGCAGCATTGATCAGTAGAAGAGATTTCAGCCTGTTGGAAGAAGAGCTGCTAAACAGAGTGGGCTGGTTTACAGTGTCCGTGTCACTCTCTGAATTTGTCCCACTAAACCAAACAAAAGAATTCCCTTTCAGAATTTCTCATGACTGTTTGTGTGTTAATTAATGGGACAAATATTTTCTTTTAATGTTTAAATGCTCACTGTTGGTCTCTGAAGTTCTGACTCTGCAAGTTAGTGCACAGCTCGCATGGCTCACTTGCTTCAAGAGTGATACCTATGGGGCAGTTTTGGCTCTGTTGATATTAGCCAGCAGTTATGACCATTGGAGTGGACAGATGGCTTTGGCTACTCTGATGCAGAAGATCTCAGACATCTACTAAGGCCTGGTATTTGTTCAGAATTTATACTACTAGAATTGTTCTATTTGAAAGGCTTTTTGCTGAAATAATACACAAGATCAGCTTCATGCGTGGATGTAGTTATACCAATATAAGATTGAGTTATAAACCCATACAGTTATATCAACATAATATGACATGAATTTTTTGTTGCAGCAAGAATAAGACTTAAGTTTTTATATTTTAGTTTATTTGAGAGTGGAGGGTTACTTTATCTAACTTCAGTTTTAACATACAATTACATCTTCTCCAAGAAATAATATCGTAGCTTTAAGATCATACACACTAGTTGCCAAGTCTAATAGAAGGATTCCTAAGGAGGGATAGATGTACGTCAGATATGAAGATATATTAGCAGACAATGTGCCAAGAATTGAGAGGTCTTTATGTATTAACATCGTTGTTCGCCTTCAAGCAATGGAAGATATATTAGACGTTTGTCCCAGCCTATATTTTTCAGTGCATTATATATGGAGAAAATGATGCGTTTCTTGAACTCCAGTAATATTCACTGTCTTTGTCATAAGAGAAGAGAATTTGCATTAAACAGATTCCTTTTATGTTCTACCTACAGAATTTCAAAAGAATGCTGAACAAATGAGGTAGGAGTTTGTACATTTGCGCATCAAAGAAGTGCTTAAATAGTTTCTTATATGTGTAAAGGTACATTGCAGGGCATCCTCAAAGAGAAACTATATTCTATAATCAATCTCTTGCCACCAGAATAATTAAAGAACATTTTTCAATTTGGAAATGCTTGTAAACACACTAAAATAATCTGCTGACAAAACAAAAAAGGAGGGACTGGTTGGTACCTGGTCATTGCTGAAGGGAGCAGAAGGGTAGAACCATCACGGCTGTCACAAAACCTTCATTCTTGGCAGTGTGGTGGTAGTTTCATAACATACCCTACCAGGTCAGTGGTGCTCAGTCAGACAGTGCATCCTCCCTTCTTTAACTTGGTATTTGATTTCTAGATGGCAACATGTTTTTGTAGTGGAGTGGATGCGCACTTAACTCTGGGGGTTGAGCTGAGCAGTTACCAGAATAGTAAAGTCAAGAAGACAATGAGATTTTTTTAAATTTGAAGATGGTTGTAGCAGCCATCAACTCAACGTGAGGAAAGCATGAATGAAGTTTTGTTCACTAGCAGCAGCTCAGTCTAATGATTGAAAAATGGGAATATTAAGACTGAAAAGAAATAAAATTAAATGAAGACACGTAGAAAATCTGTCTATGCGGAAAGTATATACATATTTTATTTGAATACCTTCTTCTCTGTAGATTTTCTGAAAACCCTTTCAAATGGATCATTTAATACCAGATAAGCATAAAATTACTGCAGGAGCTGTTCCTCAGTATGATCCAGTGAATGAAAGAATTAGCCCGAAATCTTTCATTTAGGAAGTAGGATTTCTGGTTTAGTTATCCAACGTAGTCTTGACTTAAAAAGTAATCGTAACGTTGGAGGTGGAGGATGGGTGTCCCCGATGTTCAGTTACTGATATAATAAATAAAACCCAGTCATTTATTTTTACATTAAATTACTAGTTACTGTATTTATTAGCCTTGATATCAGAGGAGATGTTTTAGATTCTTGTATCGTTTTCTACTCCCGAGAAATGCCAAGATACTCTGTTTGGCCGTAATTAAAGTTTTGCAGGACAACAAAAAGGTTATGGATAAGATAACACTCTTTTTCAGCTGCCCTTGATACTCTGAGTGTTCTTTGTATGTTATTTCTTCAGCTTATATATTCAATAGCTTTTAACTATTCCTGCCCCTTTCAGAAGAGTCCTGAGGTCATAGATCGAACCAGCAGTTAATTTTCTATGCCTTCTCTTTTCCAGCCTCATCATTACTGTGACTGTGACTTAAGAGCAACTGGGAAGCTAAAATACAGCTTCTGCAGTGAGGGGCACAGAAACAAATCCTTAGTGACTGTATTGCTTACCTTTACTGTTATCTTGTGGATCTCCTCTTCCAACATCCCTTTGAGATGGTGGAACATGAATTAATGAAGTACTGGGTTAAGATTTTCGGGTAGAGTCAATCTTAATGCAGGGCCCAATGTAGGGTTTATCATATTATGGCACCATAGAGACCTTAGTGTCACAGCATTCAGTTCTGTCGTCTCCTTTGGCAGCTCTGATAGACTCAACAGAAGCCTAGTTAGTAAGAGTGAAGGTCTAGGCAAGACCTAGGTCCACTCTGAATACCTGCAACTGTGGTGATATGGGGAAGTGAGTGTGATGTGCGTGGTGGAGTCTCCATCCCTGATCCCTGGAGGTGTTTGTCAGATGAGTAGATACAGCACTTGAGGCCACGTTCTAGGGGTTTGGGACTGGACTGGATGATCCTGGAGGTCTTTTCCAGCCATGATGATTCTATGATTGTATGGCATACTGGTTTCTCCTCATGTGAAGGTGACTACCCCCATTTAACCACTGGTAATGTGAGAAAAATGTTCTTTCTTAGTGCAAGCCGAATGTTTAGTCTTAAAATTGCCAGATTGACCTGGATCTGGAGCTGCACCTTGTTCCTTCTCTCTAGGGACTGATCTCCTGAACTGGCACAGGTTGGCTTAGCTATGGCCTTGTTCTAATGACTAGCCTGAGGGAAACTGCTAGTGTTACCAGCAGGGAATCAGTCTACAGACAGGATGGCAGTGATTTCGTAACCATGCCAAGTAAACTTAACACAGAAAAACCTCTAGACAAAATAACAGCAAAAATTGTTCCTTTTTGCAAAGCAAGAGCATTAAAGTAATGTAAAGGAAACTAATTGTGTACAATCCTCTTGACTAGGCAGCCTGTGGAATAATAAACCTTCCTAAAGCCAGCAAGGCATATTCATGCAATTGTTTATGATTTCCTTTGTGCATGTGTTATCATTTATATTGTGTATACCGCATATGTTTATATTTATACAACTCTTAGTGTTGAACAGAAGCCTACTGTAAGTGAGTGTATTCTTGGGTATGCCCGTATGTGTGTTTTCTGTGTCTGTGTATTTGTGTGCATGCACGCATGTGTATGTATATACGTCTGTGTGTATGAGAAACAGATGCACTGTAGGCAGATAAAGCAGATAAATATAGATTCAAATAGAAGCATAGCCTATAAATATAGAGACTATATAGAGTGAAAGCAAGCAGATCAGTGCAGTTTCGTTATTACTTGCATTCTGGATAATAAAAGAGTAGCTGACACTGTAATGACTGAGGGGATGACACTGTTGGTTCTCAGCAAATGTGGTAAAAAGGTAAGGAAACTTCTTTCCAATATAAGCAGCAATCGTGACAGAAGATTTAATACCTCTAACCATTTGCTTAACGCGAGTCATTGTGTAGTTTCTTCTGGGACCGAGATCAGAGGCTGGAAACAAAGCATAACATCTGTAATTTTATGTTAAAATTAAATAAATAGAAGTCCTAATAACCTGAGAAATAGTATTGTAAAATTCTATTTTAAAATAATGCCTCGTGCTCTGCATTTCTCAGCTTGCTGCTGCTGCTGTACAACAGGTCATCTTTGCTTCAGGTCCTGCCATCTTTCCAAATAAACTTGGGTGTCTGAGTGTTAGGAAAAACATTGAGGTTCACAACAAAATTAACTGTCAGAAACAATGTTGTGAGTGTGTTTGTAGACGTGTATCATGCCCTTGTGTTTGCAGATCTCTGTTGTCTGTTTTAGGAGTCAGCTTTCTCTGTGGCGTAGCAATATACCTTTGGCTAATCTGTAGCTGTAATGCAGGCAGTTAAAGTTGAAAAGGTCTTTACTGGATAAATTAGAGAAAGAAAGCATTGCCCCTATGTTAGGGAGCCTGAAAAGTCCCATTTTTCTTGCTCTAGAACATCCGATAAGGGTGTTCAGATAAACCAAGATTTCTGGAAAATGCCAGAAAACTGTCAATATTCTATTTTATTTTATTTTGAATAATGCAGGAAGTATTGAAGTGTTTGCAGCCGAGAGTGTAGCTATCTGTTTGCAGCTTGACCACTCGCTTAGAGTGAGATCTGGCATGTCTTGTTTAAAATTTGTATATGCATTTCCTCACTTGTGAGTAGTGTTGTTAATATTTATGTCACAGAGCTGGGTAATTGAATAGTACCTAATAGGTCTCATGATTTCATTGGAGCTAATCGTCGTTTAAGATGTTCAGTAACACTAGATATCTTTCTACTACGTGGTCTGACGGTCTCGAGGAACAACAAAGAAGTAACAGAAGTACAGAATAGAAAGCACTCTTGCTGACATTCTGTATTATGTTACAAAAATACACTTATTTTGAATTTGTGTTGGCAAAATACACCAGTAGCCGGTAGGTATCATCAAGTTTCTGTATTCTGAGGAACTCCCAGCAAAGCTGGAGGAAATTAAGCACCAGCAAGTACATATTCATACTCAGACCAACAGTCCTTGATAGGGCAAAATGTAACCAAAGGGAGAAAACATCACATGGTGGAAGCTTTGCTATGATACTCAGCTCATTTATTGCTAGCTTTCTTAAAATATCTGGTTAAAGCTAATTTTCTTCTGTGGATGGAAATTAAAAGGCACCTCAGAACATCTGGGTTCTGCTCCTCAGTGTGATTTTGTGCAAGCCATTTCTTACCCAGCTGTATTTTTTGATCCCTGAACTGAAGCTCTCCCAGGTGTACTTTAACATCTTATTCAGGTTAGACCACAATTTCCAGTCACCTAGGTCCCTTCTGAAAATCCAGTCTTGGAGCCACGTGAAGTGCTTGTTTTTATGATGTCTGCTCATATACCCAAATGAAACACAAAGAGGAGTATGAAGTCATGGAATGATGGGATCATTTGGGTTGGAAAAGAAGTTTAAAATCATCCAGTCCAACCACTATAACCTGGTTGTCCCAAGTCCACCGCTAAAATCATGTCCTTCAGCTCTATGTCTACACCTCCCTGAGCAGCCGGTTCCACTGCCTGATGATCCTTTCAACAAAGAAGCTTTTCCCAATGTCTAATGTAAACTTCCCCTGGCACAGCTTGAGGCCATTTCCTCTTGTTCTATCACTGTTACCTGTAAGAAGAGACCAGCCACCTCTCTACAACCTCCTTTCAGCTCGTACATGAACAATGAGAAAGCATGGGGAAATCTCTAACTGCTGTAGGAGGTGTTCACACCTCTTGTACATCAACAAGAGGAAAATTAGTATGAAACAGGTATGTGCACACTCACGGTGACTGGGACAGCACCAACAGCTCCCACCTCTGGGCTGTGAAATCTGAATTGCGTTTGCTGCTTCCCTCACTCTGGTTAACTAGCAACTCCTTACTGGAGTTAGTGTTAACGTTAGATTGCATTTGCAGCAGGGGAAATGCCTTATCTTGAAAAGAAATAGTTTCTCTTGATCTGAAACCTTGCGTGTGTTGATTTCAGTCTGGATCAGATCACCGCAGCCAAGCTGTAGTCTTGAAAACTGAGGTTTATTATGGAAACACTGACATAACTTCTATTCTTTTGGTTCTGGCAGACATGGCAGTAATAACCAGAGACATTTTTTTCTGACTCCAAATTCTTTGCGAGTTGCCTTGGACTTTGTTTTCTCAGTCTTTGCCAATTTTATTGACATTCAGTTTGACTAAAACTGCCTTGGAAATACGTCAGCCTGTAAGAGCCATTAGGAAATAACACCATCACGCGTGTTCAGTAGGTTGGTTGAGGGGTGGGGAAGGTTTAGTACATTCTGCTGTGTCATGGTAATTCCAAAATACCGGAATCCAAAGGGTTCCAGTGAAAAAGAAATCACCTGGAGAAAAAGAACAGTAAATTGCTGCGAGGAGCACATTTGTCTTGAGTCGCTTTTGTTGCGAGGAAAGTCGTGATGCAAAAGGTCTGCGAAGGGTTTATTGGTTCTGTAACTGGCAAGAAATGTTTGCAGGCATGCGCAGTGGATTTATTTTTTATCTTCATCATTTTAATACTTTTTTATTATTCAATTTGCCATTAAAAGTCCATAGCAACCTAGCACTCTGCTTATATTCTCCTGCAGTCATTAAAAAGACAGGAACTGTATGAGAGAAACATCAAGCTTCCATGCAGAATCGTGAAATCCTAGATTAATAACTTGTTTATGACCTTAGTCTCTCCCGTGTGACAGAGACTTTACTGAGAAAGCCCCGGGTTTTTTCTGCACGTGCAGAGCTATGGAATCTCCAGTACATGCAGATGACATCTACTGTTCATGTGTTTTGCTAAGAAAAGACAACAAACAAAACCCAACCTAAAGCAGCCACCTAGCACCGTGTGAAATAATGATTGAGTTTTGCCAAGTCTAAGTGTTGGGCTCTGC
>VZRI01002822.1:6920-32883 GCA_013397515.1 Upupa epops
CTTATCCTTGTCCTTGTTGACTCCCATGAGGTTGGCACTGTCCCACCTCTCCAGCCTGCCCAGGTCCCTCTGGAGGGCCTCCCTTCCCTGCAGCGTAGCTTTCAGTTTGCATTGAACCTGCCTCGGGCTGATGGAGGATCACACACATCTTAATGAATGTGAACATTGCGGCTTTCCTTGGAGTGATGAGTCTTGCATCCTTGGCAGGTTTTCAGTGACATGACTGTGGGAGAAGGAGAGATGGTCTGTGTGGAGCTGGTGGCCAGTGACAAAAGCAACACCTTCCAGGGGGTCATTTTTCAAGGGTCCATCCGCTATGAAGCACTCAAGAAGGTCTATGACAACAGGGTAAGGTGCCTCTGCAGGTCAGGATCCTTTCTGGAAGTGCTCCTCTAACCGTGGGTTTCCTTTCCTGACGAGGCTGTTAGCTTTGTGCCTTGGTAGAACACAAAGCAGATGATCTGTCCTTGCTTTGAATGTTACCTGAAAGCTAGCACTGTGACAGCTGCGAGCATCCAGGTCGGAATCTTATCTGGTGTTTGCCAGAAGGACTGGAGCTGATGAGTAGCCTAGCGTGTGACATGGGAATGGATTTGAACGACAGAGCTCTGGGAGCTCCTTCCTTTTCTTGAAAGGTCACCCTAGCCCTGGTTAACATGTACTTAATTCAGAGAAGCCACGAGAACTGCTCTGCTCTGTGTAGCATGCACTCTGCACTCAGGGCTGTTTCCGTACGAGGGCTGCAGTCGCTGCCCCAGGAAGCAGCTTGCTTTGTTCTCCCACAGAAACAAGGCCAGTGTTGTGAATTTGAAGGTTTCTCCTTCAAATTCAGTACTTGGGGCTCAAGTCAGGAGTGTGAGAGCCTGTCGACTTCTCCAAGTCTCTTATGAAGATTAAAACCAAAGGAGAAAGCCCCACAGTGTCTCCTGTGACTGGAAACTTCCTTCACTTTATCCATGTCAGGAGGAGTCTTGGATAACTGTTGTCCTTCCTCTTTTACACGGGTAGTTACACACTACAGGAGAACCTGGCGTGTTTCCCTGTTCCACTGTCATCTTAGTGCCTCAGGCAGTCACGAGGAGAGTTATTAAGACTCACTAAGGACAGCATTTGGTGGAGTCAAGTCACTTCATAGCCCGGGAAGGATTTGGTGACCACACAGCTAATTCATAGTGTTCTGTTAGATGAAATAAAATCATTAGCTCTTCAAATACTCAGTGGTGGCCGGAGGCAGGGCTTGAAACGTGCTTGTTCTTCTAGCAGAACTGTATTTGTCCCTCTGTGCTTTTGAATGTTGCATAACTTCAGTCGTATTAATCCTCAGTATGGTATGAGTTGTGTTATGTGATGAGCAGCTTGGCCCTTCCAGGTGATGAACTGCTCACAGTTGTCATAAAATCAGAGAATCAGAGAATCCTCCTGGCTGGGAAGGATCTCCAGGATCAGCAAGCCCAGCCCTCATCCCAACAGCTCCCCAACCCCCAGACCATGGCCTCAAGGGCTGGAGCTACTCGGTTTTACACCCCTCCAGGGATGGGGACTGCCCCCCCCCCCGGGGCAGCATGGTCCAGTCCCCAGCCACTCTCTCAGCACAGAGCTTCTTCCTCAGATCCAGTCTAACCCTCCCCTGACGCAGCTTGAGGCCACTGCCCCTTGTCCTAGCATTGGGAATTTGGGAGAGGAGACCAGCAGCAGCCTCACTACAACCTCCTGTGAGGGAGCTGTAGAGAGCAGTGAGGTCTCCTCTCAGCTGCTCTTCTCTGGACTTGGAACTAGAACCCCAGTTCCCAAGTGTTTAGTCTTACTTGCTTCACTTGGCAAAACCTTGACTGCTTTCATATTGGTCTCTTCCTTTTCTCAGTTCTCAGTGCAGTTTTCAGTTCAGTTGAGTTAACTGGAAACGAAGCCCTTCTGTCTGTTGAGAGAGGGTGTGAAAGCAGTCAGGGTTTAGCCGTGAGCAGTGTGATGAGCGGGTGAGCTGTGTGTGGGGCTGGATCATTACGCTTTGGTCTTGACAGCGCGGACACACAGATGTCTGGAGTGACTCGACACAGAGCAGTGCCAGAGCTGTGAGTGAGCTTTGCTAGTTTGGATTAGGAAGCAGCTCTGTGCTGAGAGAGTGGCTGGGCACTGGACCAGGCTGCCCAGGGAGGGGGGGCAGTCCCCATCCTAGAGGGGTTTAAAAACCGAGTAGCTCCAGCCCTTGAGGCCATGGTCTGGGGGTTGGGGGGCTGTTGGGGTGAGGGCTGGGCTGGGTGATCCTGGAGGTCCTTTCCAACCAGGAGGATTCCATGATTCTAAGTGTATAGCGTGTGTGTGTCCCCTGCTTTTCACACTCCAGGAGTGCCCCTGCACAGGGCTGTGTTGAGCTGTGCCTTTTTGAGCTCTGGTGTGCCGTGTTGGCCTGTATACACCTTGTGGTCTGTCTCAGCAAACCATTGGGTAGCTCTGCCTTTTGGATAGCAGAAGGGGTTGACTCTCCCCGGTGCAGAGCAGAGGGGAAGGAGCCCAATGCTTGTTAATCCACGGTGGGTTTAACTGGTTTCAGAGTACATGGTTGCTCTGTAGCATGGAGATGAAACGACATGAGTTCTGATGCCTGGAGATGATCTGACATGATTTGCTGTCCTGTCTCGATGCCCTGTAGGTGAGCGTTGCTGCCAAGATGGCTCAAAGGATGTCGTTTGGCTTTTATAAATACAACAACATGGAGTTTGTCCGAATGAAGGGGCCTCAAGGGAAAGGACACGCCGAGATGGCCGTGAGTAGAGTTTCCACCGGCGACACTTCACCGTATGGGACAGAGGAGGATTCAAATCCGGACTCCCCAGTGCAGGAGCGAGTAAGTAGTAGATAAACACTGCCTGAAGGATGAACAAGTTTTATTCCAGAGGCAGTAGATGGACTGCAGCTGGGCTGAACTCACCTCAGGGCTCTGGCTGTAGGTTTGCCTCTGCGTGTTTTGAGCACACCCAGGCTGTGCAGATGGATTTTTAGCAGAGCTTCCCTCGAGCAAAGGCTGAATACAGGGATGATGGGATGATTCATATTGCTGGAGGAGTGTCTTGTTGAAACAAGAGTGATGTTGATGTCAGGGAAAAATGCTGCTTGTGCTTGTTTTCTATGAAAATTAATAGATTGCATTTCTGTACGAGATGGGGTTTACCTAGAAACATGGAATTTGGATCTTTCTCCCAGGAAATCGTAGCGTTAGGCGGTTGTGCCCCTGCAGAACACTGCCAGCTTGAAGCCTGGGTGATATTAAAGCACGTGTCACCTCCTCCCTCCTCGTTTGGGTGGACACAAAGGCAGGTGTCATCTCAGAGTTTTATGGGATTGTTAAATGAACTGCGTGAAGAAGCAAGGATGAGGCAGAAATTACTCTGATCCAGTGGGAAAGTCGTTGTCCCTGCTCTTTGTTTATTCATTAGAATAGTGTAAGTAGAACAAGGACTGAATTCCAGTTCTTCCTGAAGTAGGGATGGCTGACTATCACTGTAGTGCAATGAAGGATGTCTCTGTAGACAGACAGTTGAGTCCTGGTATTTGTGTCATCGCTTCAACTGATCAGATTAGCAAGGGCATCTCGACGTGTTTGTCTTCATCCTGTGTGGCAGTGTGATGCTCCTGTGCTTGCACGTGGAGTTCTCCTCTCCCTCCACACCTTGGGCTAAGTAGCAGCCTTGTGATCCTGTGGCCTTTCACAGCGCTCAGCTGAGGAGATCGTGCCACAGTTGAGAGCAGTGATACATCAAAGTGTGCTCTTGTTGAACGTATCGAGGCCTAGTGTTCAGTTACCCTTCTCTGGCCATGCTGATCCATCCCTCTACAGCTCCGCACCATCCACGACGATGGTTTTTACCTGTGTGACTGCCTTATAGCACTGTACCTGCTCATTTATAGCACTGTACCTGCTCGTTTCATACTAGGAGCATAGAACTTCGGAGGCAAAACTGGCTCTCTTACCCTTTCAGGTGACGTCTTTCAGCACCCCGCCGACCCCAGAACGCAACAATCGCCCATCCTTTTTCTCCCCATCCCTCAAGAGAAAGGTTCCCCGAAACTGCATTGCTGAGATGAAGAAATCCCACTCAGCGAATGACAGTGAGGAGTTCTTCAGAGATGACGATGGAGGAGGTGAGACGAGTCATGGCAGCTAGGTAGACTTGTCTGGAGAGGGCACAGAGCTGTGGGAAGGGATCCCAGTGCTGGATATCCAGAATGCTTGCAGCTCAGCTGAAAGAGCAGCACCACTCCTGCTCTAAGGATGGGGTTCTTCACAGGCTGAGCATCATTTGCAGGGCTGTAGACCAACGGTTCCTGCATGTGTTTAAAACTTATCTGCCCCCCTTAGATAGTTGAGGGAAGCTAGAGCAGGAAAGATCCTCCTGCTTTACTGCACTCTCAGGTGGCACTCAAATGGTTGTGAAGCGTTGGAACTGGTTGCCCAGGGGAGGGGGTGCAGTCCCATCTCCTGGAGGGTTTTGAACACCAAGTAGCTCCAGCCCTTGAGGCCATGGTCTGGGGGTTGGGGAGCTGTTGGGATGAGGGCTGGGCTGGGTGATCCTGGAGGTCCTTTCCAGCCAGGAGGACTCTAGGATTCTCTGATTCACTTCTTTAGCTGTATGCAAGCATGATGCAGCAGAACAACTGTGCTTATTCCAGCCACCAGAGCCAGCTCCTTCTGACCTGATGCCCGCAGTGTCTGGTCGATGTCCATTTTCTTGATAAGAAATAATTAGTCTTCTATTGCACCGTGTAATCACACGAGTGATGACTTCATTTTAGGAAAGCTCTACTCTTTTATCTGTGAGGAAAGTCTGGGTTAGGATTCCCGTGGTAAATGCTGTGCCAGGCAAGATCTGAATAATTGTATTTCTTTAAAAGAATGAAGTTAGGAACGAGTACTGCGAGTGACTTCTCACAGAGTCCCAGAATGACTGAGGCTGGCAGAGCCCTCTGAGCTCCTCCAGCCCAGCCTGGCACCTGGCAGCACCACAGCAGCCAGAGCAGGGCACTCAGGGCCACAGCCAGGCTGTCCTTCAACACCTCCAGACACGGATGGGGACTCCCCCCCTGCCCTGGGCAGTCCAGTCCAGGCTCTGAGCACCCTTTCCCTGAGGAAGGGCTTCCTCACAGCCAACCTCACCCTTCTGCAGCTGGTGCAGATTCAGGCCCTGCCCTCTTTTCCTATCAGTAGTTGCCTGGGAGAAGAACCTGACCCCTATCTGCCTATAACTCCGCTTCAAGGAGTTGTAGAGAAGGAGAAGGTCCCCCTGAGTCTCCTCCAGGCTAAACACCCCCAGCTCCCTCAGCCTCTCCCTCCATTCCCTTCCCCAGTCTCATTGCTCCTCTGGACTCGCTCCATCCTTTCCATCTCTTTCTTGAAGTGAGGGGACCCGAGGGGAGGCCTCCGCAGTGCCCAGCACAGGGGGAGAATCCATCCCTTTAGAAGCAAATAGTAGACTTGTTTTCCTTTCACAAGTGTTGCAGTGAAATCACTGTTCTGCCTGCTGTCCTCTGTCGTTGCAGATCTGCACAACACAACCAACCTGAGGTCACGGTCCTTATCCGGAACAGGCCGCTCTCTGGTGGGCTCTTGGCTGAAGCTGAACAGGACGGATGAAAACTTTCTACTCTATGCACACTTAACTTACATCACGTTGCCACTGCATCGGATTTTAACAGGTGGGTTTCAGCGTACACGCGAGCAGAGAGCCCTTGGGTTCCCCGAGAGCCTCCTGTGTTGGGAGACTTTGCTGTTAAGGCAGAAGAAGCAGCATTTCTCTGCATGTGAACATCCCCTGCTGGCTGTAGGGGAAAATCGGTGTGAACAGGTAGAACCATTGCCCTGCTTCTGTCAGCAGTCACCAGTGAAGTAAATAAGGCTACTGTAGGCAAATCACTCCTTCATGGTGTGGGAACTGCCCCTAGCAGCATCACAGGGGGGCTGTGTTGCAGTGCACGCTTGCAGCTCGTGTTCTTTGTGCTTTCTCCTGCTGCAGCTGTCTTGAGCAGCCTCCTAAGTTTGCAACCTCTCTTTGTTGCTCTCCCTTGCCCAGATATCCTGGAAGTGCGGCAGAAACCGATTCTGATGACATAGCAGAGAGCGGCAGGCACAGCCTTGGAGCCTTGTTGCCAAGTGCCTAACCACAGCGGTTCTCTGTGCTAACACTACCATCTAGTGTCACAAACATAGACCTCCGCAGGAAAAAGGGAAGTCCAAGAATACCAGCTGATCAAAAGTGCCTCTTTCTTCCTTCCTCTGCTGTCACACACCGTATGCCCACAGCGCTCGAGCGTCTCTGACCCGAAGAGAGGAGGGGCCGCGTTTAAACCGAGTCGATGCTGTACGGACAGTTTGCTCCTCCGTTTCCTTCCTAACGGGGACACACGGGCAGCCCGCGTTACGCTTTCTGCCCTTGTGAGAGGAACAGCCTGGCAGTTTCACCACCGCGTAGTAACGAGCACCGTTCCCTAGACCCTCACCCATCCGTGCTCAGTGTCGCGGTTGGTGAGTCGGTGTGTCTGTGGGGTGAGGTGCGGGTGGGGGATTGAAAGAACGAGAGAATCATTTCCTACTGAGCGGGAGGGAAAGGAGTGAGAGGCTCCTTTCGCTATCAGGTCGGAGCTTACAAGGCTGAGCGTGTTCCCGTCTGTTCATGTTAGGACAGGGAACTCTCCAGACAGATTTCCACACCTACCAAAGAACAACGTTTTCATCCTCAAGAGCTGGCTAGGAAAAGAGCTAGTGACAAGGGAGCTAAAACGTGCTGCTCTGGTGAAGCTGAGGTTCGTATCCAATACTGATGCTGCTTATGTCTCTGTTAGCTGAGTCCACACGGGTTTGAGGCTACAGTGGAAAAATAGGAGGCTCTCCTTTGGCTCCAGAACCTGCCAGTAACCCAGATCCTCCTGCGTGCTCTGGGCGTCATCCTTGCAGTAGCGTTTGCAGCCAAGGAGTACATAAGAGCTGATGAGCAGTAGGGCAGCTTGCCTGCGTTCCTCTTCTCCTGGCGGTGTTTTCTCTGTACCGGAGCACCAAGAGAGGACTGAGGATTTAGAGTGTCATCCTGCTCTGAGAAGCGACTAGAAATTGCTCGGTGGGAGGTGTCAAAGCAGTGGGTCCGGAGGTCTCAGGAACAAAGCCTTATGTTTACAGCTAGATCAGCTTTCTCAGTAGCAAAACTCTGCTGCCCCTGGCATTTGAAAGCTAAGTGAGACGCCTGCAGGCTGCTTCCCTGTCTTGAGAAGGGAGCTAGTAAATACTTGAGCTGATTTGCAACTGCATTAGTAGCCCAGCAGTAGGCAATGCGTCCCTTAGAGCGTGTGAGACCCCAGGACCTGCACACAGCCCCTTTGTGTCACTTTTCAGACTGTGAGCACCTAAACAGAGTGCTGTTGTCACAGTAACCAGCTGGCAGTGCTCTGAGCCCACACCTTCGTCTCCTCCACGCTGCCAGCCCTTCCCAAAGTGCTTTGTTGTTATTCTCTCAACAGCATCTGATGACTTTAACCTCTTAAATAGGACTTTCTGCTCTTTGTCCTCAGGCCAGGTGCCACGGGAGTAGCTCCACATCAGTCTCACTTTAGCAGTCAGCCCACCATGGTGAACCCAGCATGGTAAGGAGGTCTTTTTTCCTTCGAGGCTAGGCCTGGGAGCAGTCACCTTCACACAGAGCGATGGAGTTGTTCACACCGACAGCATGAGTGCACGACAGGAGTGCCTGTCCTGCCAGGTTTTAGATGCCAGTACCAGTTTGTAGTTTGCTTCGAGCGTGCCACGGCAGCGTTAGGAAAGCCTCCACTCTGTCTGTACCTGCTTGTCACGTTGCAGCATGCAAACTCGGCTCTGTGTGTGCAGAAGTGCTCGCAAGCTCTAACCCGAGGTGTGGAACTTGGGTTTCTTGGGCTTCTCTGCTTTCTGAGCCCGAAGGACAGGGGAAGTCCTAAATCAGTGCCCTCTCAAGGAAGTTGCTCGGCAGCCGAGGTGCTTACCTGACAGCCCCAGGTAGTGTGACTCACGGTGGTTGGTGTAAATAGTCTCCCTGTGCCCGTGCTGAGAATTAATCTGCTCTTCAGCTGGAAGTCCAGTCCTACTCTTAAGCCTCTCAAGATGCTCCTTACTCTGCACTTTCATAGTGCTGGGCTGGGCAAATCATTGCTCAGTTTTGCTTTAAGTATTCACTGGGGAGGAGAGGGAAAGCGAGTTAATGCTCTACCAGTAGTGCCAGCTGACACCCTGCGTTCAAACAGCGTGAGAAGGGAATTAGCCCTCACTGAAGCCCCAGCAGTAGGTGCCTGACTCCTCCTTGGCCCACAGTCATTCACGATGCGTTCCTGGTGCCCTGTCTTGTGTTTAGCAGCTGAATTCCACGTGATCTGAAAGAACGAGCAAACCTTGCTGCCTGAGATTGTTGAGCAGCTGAAGGGTGATTCCAAACCAGTACCTCAGCGTGAAGGCAGTGCTGCAGGGAGCACCGTTCAGATCCCACGGCTGTTAGGCTGGAGGTACCGCTAGCGCTGTTATGTGTAGACGGGTGGATTTTGAAGGGCTTCAGGGTAAACATCCAAACGGATGTCCGTGTTTATCTCATCTCTTGCTCGTGGCTATGCTGTAGGGACACGGAAGGCTTCACCTTTTGCACTAGTAAAGGCCTTCAGGTACTCCCAGAGGGACATTCCCACTAAACAGAGGGCTACTGAACATCAGTGCTTTCCAGAAACAAGGAGCTGTGCCAAATCCCCAGTGATCCCCTCTCTGAACAGGTGACTTAGACTTCCTCCGTCCACACTTTCTGTTACCCCGTGGTGGGGACACAGATGTTGCCTTGTAAACCTGAAAACTCTGTTCTAGTTCTTGTAGAGACAGGGGAGATGACCGGAGTGTTGCTGGGCCTGTAGCTCACTATTGCACTATCCTAGAACAGAGGAGAGGATGGTGATGATAACCACCCAGCCTCTTCGTTTGGAGGCTGAGGGAGTTAATTCTGTAGCTGGTAAGCAGTGAGCCATTTCGAGCCTCCCTTGACTGAGCAATGTACTGGCACGTCCTGCCTCTCATGACAGCTTTGTGGCTCCTGGCAGCTTGACTGCTGGAGCACAGTGGTTTTCAGGAGCAAACTGAGAATGTACCCGGTGAATGAATTGGGGAAGCTGTGTGCCACAGCTTTGGTTGTTTCTTTATGGAATCCCACCCAGACCTCCTTCCTCCCTTCCTTTCTTCCGTCCTTCTGCCCGTTCGCTGCCTCTGGAGATGGATCCTGACCACTTGAACTCACCGTAGCCGATGTGGATGGATAGGTACCGAATGCAAGGATATAAATCCTTAACAGGTTTTCACTGCTATTAATTTAACAACTAAAAAGCCTTTTGGTTTTTAAAGGAAGCTCCTAAATCAGTGATCTTGTAGGAGCTGATTCGTGCTCTGCCTTAGAAAACAGCATCTGTGTGAAACCGCGGGGGTTTCTTATCACCAGCCAGCACAGGGTGGATTCTCAGTCTCCCGGCACAAGAAGCCATTTGTCAGCAGTCTCTGAGCTCTCTTGCCTGATCCAGTTAGCGTGGGGGTCACAGTCCTCTTCTTTTTATTCTCACAATCTTCACTGTTTGCAAGGCTTGAGCTCTGGATCGGTGGTAGGGAGTTCTCCATTGCTGGGCATGGAGTGCTGTCCGGAGAAGAGGGTTGTTTGCACAGTACAGTGTTTGACTTGAAACGGTGAAGCCTCTGGCTCTGCAGACAGATGCTGCCTGGCAGACCCTCTTTTATGGAGTCTGATCTGGTCCCCTGTGTTCTGGATGGATGTGGAATCCCCAGTCCTAGTCTGCTCTTTCACCCCATTGACCTGCTTCTTGCCTCTCCAGATGATTGCTGTTCATAGAGTCAGAGAATAGTTCAGGTAGGAAAGGACCATGAAGATCTTCTAGCTCCAGCCCCCCTGCCCTGGGCAGGAACACAGGGGATCATGTGCCCGGCTGGGCGCAGAAGATCCCCTCTCCTCGCCAGAGTGTGTCCTCACATCTCTGCTGCTGGCTCCTTCCCTCCTTCCAACCCCCTGACCTCCAGCCACAGCCAGTGAATTAAACCCAGGGTGACTGGTGCAGGCCGAGGGCAGGGCGAGACCCCCCGCACGGCTGCAGAAGCAAACACATGCATCCGAGAAGTCCTCAGCTCTGGGCTTGCTCCCTTCGGAGCTCTGGTGGCCTGAAGCTTCCCCTTACGAAAGAGAAAACCCCAGAAGTGCCTCAGCCCCGTTGTTACCCGCTAGGCTTTAGGACCCCGTTTTTATGTGGGAAATGAATCCAGGAGTCTTCAGTTCCACAGAGCAGCGTCGAGAAAAGACAGACTTCTCATTCTTAGAACTGCCTGCTCCTACAGACTCACCCTGTGTGGTGAAAAGACTCTCGCGGTCTCCGAAGGTCGCGGCTGCAAGCCGTGGGAGATGGAGTTGCAGAGAGCTCTGAATGCCTTACCTTGTTCTGTGAGGGACACCTAGAAGCGTGTGGCACCGGTGTGTAGCAGCTCTGCAGGCGCAGGAGAAACCAGTTCAAGGCATGGTGACCCAAGTAGCTTTTACACCAAACCTTAAACGGAAGAGTATTTCACACCCGAGCGTAGCTGGACGGTTGGAGGGCTGATGTCACGCGAGGCTGCAAGCAGGCGACAGCGCTGAACGTTCTCTGTGTAAATATATAAATAGTCAGCCGAATTTTTCAGACTAACACGTGTTGCATGGTTTTGGGGGGGTGTTCTGCCTCACGAGTATTGATTACAAGATGCTGGCACTGTTACTGGGCCCTTGGAACAAAGCAGAGGAGGAGCTTTGCGCGCCAGGAGCGGAGGCGAGTTTGCGTACGGCAGCAGTGAGGGAAATGTTGGACCCTGCAGCCAATAAACAGACCTCTTCTTCAACAGCCGTGAGTTTGGTTCGTAGTGCTTGTCCTGCTGTGCCTGGTGGTGCTTGGGTTTGAACGTGCTCTGTACTGGAGGTGCCCGAAGTGAGTGTTGGCAGAGTAGATGCTGAAGAGGCAGCGTTTGCTTCTAACTTCACTCTTTATTCCTTTTTCAGCCAAGCCAAACTCATGACCCTGCTTACAGAATCTATCAGTGATCAGCCTCTGTCAGCTTGACTACTCAGAGAGTGACTGAGGCTGGCAGAGCCCTCTGAGCTCCTCCAGCCCAGCCTGGCACCTGGCAGCACCACAGCAGCCAGAGCAGGGCACTCAGGGCCACAGCCAGGCTGTCCTTCAACACCTCCAGACACGGATGGGGACTCCCCCCCTGCCCTGGGCAGTCCAGTCCAGGCTCTGAGCACCCTTTCCCTGAGGAAGGGCTTCCTGACAGCCAACCTCACCCTCCCCTGGCAGCTTCAGGCCCTGCCCTCTCTTGGTGCTGGTTGCCTGGGAGAACCTGACCCCCACCTGACTGCAACCTCCCTTCAGGGAGCTGGAGAGAGGGAGAAGGTTCTCCCTAGGTCCCCTCTTCTCCAGGCTCCTGCAGCAGCAGATTCACTTTGCAGTCCTGGGTTTAGGGTAACATTTGAGTCACGAGGCAAACACTGCTTTTCTGACATCTGTCAGTCACACCGGTCACTCTTCTCAGCACACAACACAGTGTTTCCCCCACCTCTCATCAAGGCCAACCTTGCTCCTCTCTCTGAGCCGGCTCCTCTCCCTGACACTGTGGGAAGCAGCCCTTCCCCTGCGGTGATGCTCTGAGCCGTGTGTCAGGCGTCGAAGGCACCTGAAGGGAAGGGGCAGGGGAGAAGGACATCGCTTCCTTCAGCAGCACTGAGGGTGTGCAAAGCACTGTCAGGACGTTCACCTCAAGCTGCTGCTCACAACATCAATCACTGCAGGGCTCTGCAATCCAAGTGAAAGCCATCCACACCCGGAGCTTCTCCCTCATTTTATTCATGAGTTCTCGTGCTTCCCCAGTTTATTCGAGCTAGAGAAACTACAGGTACAGGACAGCTTGTATGAAAGCCCGGTATCCACTGAGAGTCTCCAAGCAGCTGGAAATCCATTAACACAGAGATGGTCACACTCAGCATTTTCCTTGGCTCAGGAGCAGCTCCGGCTGCTCTGCGTCGTTTCAGGAGAGAGATTTTCTGCTCCCAGGCACCAGCTACAACTCTCTGGCAACTGCATGGACATTAAGGCATCGAAAAGGAAGGCTTTAAGGACATTTTAGACCTTACAGTGCTGCTACGGGAGCTGAAGTTCTTGAGAGAGAAGCAAACGGAACCACTGAGCCTGGAGAAGCCCTCGGAGCTCCTCCAGCCCAGCCTGGCACCTGGCAGCACCACAGCAGCCAGAGCAGGGCACTCAGGGCCACAGCCAGGCTGCCCTTCAACACCTCCAGACACGGATGGGGACTCCCCCACTGCCCTGGGCAGTCCAGTCCAGGCTCTGAGCACCCTTTCCCTGAGGAAGGGCTTCCTAACACCCAGCCTAACCCTCCTCTGGCCCTGCCCTCTCATCCTGTTGCTAGCCTGATGCCCACCTGGACTGCAGCCTCCCTTCAGGGAGCTGGATAGAGGGAGAAGGTGGCTCAAGTCTCCTCCAGTACTCTGTCCACCCTTGAAAACTGACCCTACTGTTTGCGGGGGTGGGAACCAGGCCCTGCCAGACGGCAGCACTCAGGGGCAGATCCGAGCACAGGGGAAGTTCAGTTTGCCTCTCACTTGTTCCAGTCCACTGGTCCACAGTTTGATGGAAGAAGAGTTTTACCTACCCAGCTCTCAAAAGCAAACAGGCAGAACAAAACCCCTACCCCGTTGTTACTCCCAGGGGATGCAGAACCATCCTGTGGGGCAGGAGCCTTTCAGCCCTTCTGCATGGAGAGCAGACTGATACAGAATTTACCCAGCCCTTAAGCCCAAGCCTATGCTCTGCTTTCCTTCCTGGGCAGCTGAAGGAGGAGCAAAGGCCTTTGTTTTTGAGCGCTGGCTAGGGAGTCAATGCAGTTTCTCCCTCCTTTCAGCTAAGAAGGGGGGAAAAAAGGCCATAACCTCAACTGAGCAGTGACTTAGGACTAAAGGCAGCCCTTCATCCTGCCCCAGAGTGCAGGGGGGAAGGAAACAACGCTCCTCCTGTGCCTCCACAGCCAGGGAGCCACTCAGGTGGCTTTTGAGGTCTCCTCACACTGACTTTTTCAGAGTGGGATCACCCCTCTGCGCTGCAGGAGCCAGAGGCAGGCTGGCAGGTTGTTTTCCATCTCCCCAGAGCAGGTCACTGCGACAGCTGAGAGAGCACTTCAGTGTTAACAGCGAGCTCCAGGATGGTCTCCAGAGCCAGAACGGAAGCAGGAACAGTTGCCAGAGGTAGCACTGGCAGCAGAAGAGATTCAAAACAAGGTTTCAGTAGCCAAACACGGCTGAGTTGAGATGGCAACTGAGAACAGAACGACGTTCTGACCCACAGCTCCTCGACAGAGTGCTGACTACAACCCATCTGCAAAGGAAATGATACAGCAGTGCAGTGCTTCCTCCTCAGGCCAGCGAGCTACGCTCACGCTGCGGCCTGCTGCCTTCCCCAGTGTCAGGAGGTAGGAGCACACTGCAGGTACTCACACACACTCCTGCCTGTCTGCCGGGTGACGGCTGCAGGCAGCCTATAAAAATCCAGCTATGAACATCCCGACGCTGCTGCTGAAAAGAACTGTCTTCAAAAAGGCACCAGCAGCGAGACCAGGTCTGCTGCTGCTGGGTCGCAGTCCAGTGGACTAGGGCAGACGACCTCACAGCGACCACCGTGGAAGGGCAGCCCTGCACTGCTGACCTGCTAGAAGTCAGCGAGTAGCGGCTGTGCTCGCGCTCCAAGAGCCTTCCCCTGGTCTGTGGGTACTACTGCACGTCGTCAGCTCGTGGTACAGTCCTCCTCTAAGGGGTGCTGCTGCTGTCAGCAAGACCACAGAGGCAAACTGTCTCTACCCACCTGGATACGCAGTCTGAGAGTCCCGAGAGCAGGAGGGAGCCTGCGAGAGAGAGAAGAGGACAATAGAGAGTATCGCTGCTGTTGGGGTACTCTGCTGTCACCAAGCTTGACCAGTTAAGTCTCACCAGAATGAGTTAAAATTAGAAATCTCCAGTCTACAAAACACAGTTTCAACAGTTCAGCACCCTCCCTCCTCAAAACAGGAGGGCGTCGCGTCGCGCCGCAGGCTGCGAGGAAGCGCCGGTACCTTGTTGTTACAGTCTGAGGTCAGTTTGTTCGTGTCAAAAGCAGGCTGGAACCGAAATCAGGTGGGATTATCCAGAAGAGGTCTTGCATTTAGAGAGTGAAAAATGAAGGAGCACGATCCAACACCTGGGTTCTGGTAAAGCTTTTATTAGCCAGTTTAGCCTTTCCTCACATCATTTTCCATAGTTTCTCTAACAGTTCTTACTATCAGAGTAAAGAGTTAAAGAGTTCAAGTTAGGGAAGAGGAGAAGAGCAGCAGCAGCTCGGCAATAATGCTTCAGGGCACTGACTGCAGCTGATTTTAAGCCTCTTTTTTCTCCAGCAAGATTTTGTGCAACTCGTCCGCATCCTCGCTGGTCTTGACCCGTATCAACATAGTGACGGGGACAGCCGGGTTCTTCTCGTCGACGGGTGGGTTGGGGACACAAACGATGAGCACGTTGTTCTTGCCGGTCCTCGTGCAGGGCATCTTCGGCGGGATGAGGACGTTCAACAGGATGTTGCCTGCACGGGAAGAACCAAGACAGTTACCGTCAGCGGCGTTTCAGCCTCTGCCGCCGTACGGCTGTTAGTCCCCTCCACTGCGAGTGACCGAAGGGTGCCTTGGGAAGGCAGGCGTTCACAGAGGTTATGTGTACTCATCTCACTCTTCTCCCTGCTGCTGTCACTCATTTCCTTCCTCGTTAGAAGGAGGAAATCCCTGAAAACGCTGCCCACTTGCTTTTTTAAAAGAACAACCTCAAACCGGCAGGGGAAAAGGGAGGGGGACGAGGAGAGCAGCGGCCGCAGAGTCAAGTCACAGCGCTCTGAGCTGATGCGGTTACTCGTCGTGACCATCAAGCACAGCGGAAGCGAAAGGTTAGCTCCCCCACACAACTGGTTAACCTACAACCGGGCAACTAGGGCAGAGTAAGTACTTCAGCCTCGAGTCGCACAACGCCGCTGACCCCCGCGTCGCTGACGGCAGCTTTACGGCAGCTTGTTAACTCAGAGCAGAGCTGGAGAGCTCTGGGATTAGTGATCTGTTCAAACAGTCACAAACAACGGCCACTCTGCTTCCACGGAAGACACACGCGATTGGTAAACCTGGTCACCAGTTCAGAACACAGAGGCAGTGCTTAGGGGGAAGTCAGTCTTCGCCTTCCCTTCCCGTTGAGTTTTTCAACACAGTGAGATTTTGGGAAAGGACTACAGCACTGTGTGAAAAGAGGAAAGCAAAGAGGAAAGCTGGTGTCACTGTGACTGCAGAAGCTTCTGGAAACCCATCTCTGAAGGGGAGCGTTTAAAGCTGGAGGAGTCTGCATCAGATTCTCTCTTCAAAGGCTGCGTGGTTGAGCCTGCAGAAGAGGAGATGGAGGGGAAACCTCCTTGCTCTCTGCAGCTACTAGAAAGGAGGTTGTAGAGAGGCAGGAGTTGCTCCGCTCTCCTCAGTGCCCAGTGACAGGACGAGGGGCAGTGGCCTTCAGCTGCGCCAGGGGAGGGTCAGGGGGGGGGTCAGGAGGGATTTCTGTGCTGAAGGGGCTGTCAGGCACTGGAACAGCTGCCCAGGGAGGGGGCTGAGTCCCCATGCCTGGAGGGGTTGAAGAGCAGGGGAGCTGCTGCACTGGGGGACAGGGTTGAGTGGTGCTGATAGGGCTGGGAAAGGGTTGGACTGGGTGATCCTGAAGGTCTCTTCCAGCCCAAACTGTTCCATGGATCTAGGAATACCAGTGTGAGATGCCTGAGGGAATGAGCCCAAGAAGAAGAAAAGATTTCCTAACACCTCACCTCAGGGGATGACAGCGGGAATGTAAATCCTGAAAACTAGCATCAGCTGAGTGAGAAGTCAAGGTCAGGAGTGGGTAAGAGTAACTTGGGGAAATCAGGGTTCCAGCTGCTGTTCAAAAATCCCTGAAGAACTAGTGAAAGCACCGAGACCTCCACCACGCATCTGCCCTTTCCCCAGCCAGCTGCCTTCATTCCACTGCAAGAAGTGGAGTGACTCACACAGCAGGCTCAGGTACTGGAGCACTGCCCCTGCCAGGCCTAGAGAGATTTCACAGTCGCTGCAGTGCATCCTGAGCTGCCAACGCTGCGAGACGGACCCGCGGCCCGGGCACAGCCAGGCGCCAGCCATCAGGTTTTAACCCAAGGGTAGTACTGACTGTTGGAGAGAGGCTGTCAAGCGCTTAGGAACCTTGTGCCACCCCGCTGAAACGAGGTACTGAAGAGCAGCGAAGTTTCTCAGCAGAGAGGGTTCTGCACCAGACCCTCTCCAGCTAGAGCACAGTGCCCTGATGCCAGGTCATTGGTTGGACCCGATGATCTCAGAGGTCTCCTCCACCCTCAACAGCACTTCTGGAGTGACACCTGAAGCAAAGATCAGTCCCCCTATCCTCCATCTTCTAACAGCAGAGAAGCAGTTGAGGATTTTCTAACTGCCTGTGTCTGTTAACCCCTCTCTAACGATACCCTGAAGGCTGCTCTGACTCTGTGCAGTCAACCAACCACCTGTGACCCAACCACAGCTGGCACTTCAGCAGCTGGATTGCAGAGTGCGTTGTAAAAGCAGGGCAGAGCAAAGCCCTGTAAGCCTGACCACCCAACAGTCCCCTTCCTGCCCGAGCAAGGGAAGCTGATACTATTTTATGAAGCAGAAAGGTTTTCACTACTCCCATCTGTTAGGCTGTGTTACAAACCCACTCCTAAAGCTTAGCAGGAAATTCAACGTCACGACTGGCCACCCGAAGCAGTTTACTTACCTAAATTGGTGTCTGCTCGGACTAGAAGTTGAGTTTTTTCATTTCCAGCTGGTTTTAAGTGTAATGTTCCTACACCCTTCTCTTTAAATTCATTGTCCTTTTTGTAGAAGAGTTTGCACCTGTGTTAAAAAAAAAGAACAACAACAAAAGCAATCCCAAACAACTCTGTTTGTAGAGGTTAAAAACAGAGCCGTCTCCCAAATACAGAGTCATCTGTGGCTGCACCTCCTGAAGCAAAGGGATGATCAAGAGAGTATCAGGTGGGGGTCAGGCTCTTCTCCCAGGCAGCCAGTGCCAGGACAAGAGAGCAGGGCCTGAAGCTGCCAGGGGAGGGTCAGGTTGGCTGTCAGGAAGCCCTTCCTCAGGGAAAGGGTGCTCAGAGCCTGGACTGGCCTGCCCAGGGCAGGGGGGGAGTCCCCATCCGTGTCTGGAGGGGTTGAAGGACAGCCTGGCTGTGGCCCTGAGTGCCCTGCTCTGGCTGCTGTGGTGCTGCCAGGTGCCAGGCTGGGCTGGAGGAGCTCAGAGGGCTCTGCCAGCCTCAGTGACTGTGTGATACTCAGAAGTCAACATGCTGTAAGCAGCATAAATATTTACCTGACCTTGTTTCCTGTGCTAACAGAGTACTTCCAGCTCAGAGAGTTAGTTCTTTCCCCACTGAAATAATGTTTACTTGCATGGAAAGGTAAAATGCACAGGAACCTGTAACTCGGGGTCTGAAGGGAGTGGTAACCATCATCTACAGTTTAAAAGCACTGACTACAAACCCCTAAGAACTCGCTGCCTCATTCCTGAGTTACAGCAGAGCTTCCACATGAAACTGAACATCCTTTAAATTAAGAGCTAATAAATCTAATACAGAGATCCACAGATCATTAGGGGTTGGAAGGGACCTCTAGGAGTCATTAAATCCAACCCAACCTCCTCAAGCAGGGCACAGAACCTAGGGCAGGGCACACAGGAGCATCCAGACAGGGTTCCAGAGAAGAGGACTCCACAGCCTCCCTGGGCAGCCCCTTCCAGGGCTCTGGCACCCTCACAGCGAAGAAGTTGTTCCTCCTGTTGAGGTGGAACCTCCTGTGCTCCAGCTGACACCCAGTGCCCCTTGGCCCATTACAGGGCACCAGTGAAAAGAGACTGTGCCACTCTTAACCTCACCTGGCACAGAACATCTCTCTCAGAAAGCAGAAGGCCAAATCCCGTGCTCAGGCTTAAGCAGAGATGCAATTACTTGCACTAACGACCACACTTAGAAGAATGTGCTGCTAGAAGAGTGGGTCTCATGTTGAACATACAACTCCTTTGCTTCTGTGTACAACGACCAGCAGCTTCCAGCTGGAGTTTCTTACTGCTTCTCTCTACAGCTACCTGAGGAGAGGATGTAGCCAGGCTGCTGCTGGTCTCTTCTCCCCAATTCCCAATGCTAGGACGAGGGGCAGTGGCCTCAGGCTGCATCAGGGGAGGGTTAGACTGGATCTGAGGAAGAAGCTCTGTGCTGAGAGAGTGGCTGGGCCCTGGACCAGGCTGCCCAGGGAGGGGTGCAGTCCCCATCCCAAGATACCCAGGACTTTTACTAAGAGCTTAGACATTTTTGTCTGGAATTGACTCCTTTTGAACAAGGGGGTTCCTATCACTAGGGAGTCAGGAACTACCTGAAGAACTGCAATACATGGCTAGGAATTTTACTCTCCCCAAGTTCAAGATACTTACTTCTTGGAGTAGAAAGCATCCTCCTCCTTTACTTCATTCACTATGACTTTTGGAGGCTCCTCTTCCTCCTCTTCCCCTCCTTTAAAGAAAAGGTTTGAAGATGTTACAGTTGTGAATGTGGAAGGTACTGGGGGACTGTATTAAGACCAAGCTTATGCCCACTCTGTCTGACACACGCCTGGCTTCTCAATGGCTGCCACAACACCCTGAGGTCAGTGTGGCCTTTGAACTCAGGGCCAACCCGCAGGCAACTCTAAGATCTTCATCGGGATGAAAATACCATTTAAACCCCCCTAAAATCCAAACTGACCCCCCCCAAATGTTAAAGTGAAGTCAAGACCTTCTGTCAGGGGAAACACAACTACAATTCAAAGAATCACCCCAACAGAGTCCAAGTGAAACTCAGTAAGTATTTCCAACAGCCACGTTTAGCTGAGAAGGGTAAGAGTGGAGCTGCTGGGTGACAGCCAAGAGACCCTGTCAGGATCACTCTGGGCCAGTTCTGTCAGCTTCCTGTACCCAGCTCAGCTGAACAGCAGAGCAGAAGTCATCCGTAACCTCACAGACTTCACAGTCTATTCAGCAAAGGTTTGAAATGACTCCAGATCTGATGCTGAGGGGGTATCTTGATAAACCTGTGGGCTGCAGTGTCCTGCAGGCTCCACAAGGAACAGAGCCATGCTCTCCATTTCACTCTAACCTCCTAGCTGTTCTTTAGCTACAGAAAGTACAACGCTGACAGGAACACAGAGGCTTGAAACCCGCATCCCTGGAGCGTGAAGCAAGGCAGAGATACTTCCAGATGAGAGGGGCAGTTCTGGCTTTCAAGAATAACCATGGTCTGGGTCAACTTCGCACTCTTTTCTGGTGGTGATGTCAGGTCACAGGCTGAACCTGACCGTCTCAGAGGTCTTTTGCAGCCTCAGTGAGTCCGTGGTTCTCTCTGCATCGCTCTCATACAGCAGACACACAGCTTCCCACCAGAACCATCACTTGAAATCGAGTCATTTACCTTTATCATCACCACTGCCGCTTTCCGCCTGAGCTTCCGCGACGTTGGTGGGCACCGTGCTGACACTCTTGGCATCTTTTCCAAACAAACCCGCATTCCCAGGAGAAAAGGAGAAACTACTAAGCGTTCCCGAACCCAAAGAACCCAAACCCGAGCTCTCGACGCTCTTGCCGAAGTTAAACGAGACCGCTGCTCCGAACGACGGGTCCCTTTTCACCGACGCCGATTCCGTTTTGCCGGAGGGCTCCTCCGTCTTGGTGTTAAACAGAAAAGCTGACGCTTGCTGTAGCTTGGAGTTCCCAAACGCAGAAGCGGCCTCGGATCCAGGGGTCTTGCTGCTCTCGTTCTCAGAGCCGCTATCGCTGTGGCTCCCGTGCTGCCGTTCAATATTTGCTAAGTACCTCTCGTAGTCCCTGAAGATGGGCGTCAGGTCGCAGAGCGGGTTTGTGTTTACGTGCTTCACTATCCAGTCACGCACAGAACAGTTTAAAGCCGCTAACTGTTTGTGGTAAACACCAGAGCTACAAACTTTACTTGAAGTATAGCCGGGTGAGCACTGTTGGCTGCCACCGTTAGCTTTCGGGCTTGCAGCCTTTTTCTCAGCAAAGGCAGTAGTACTGGGACCATTCGACACGGTGGATCCTAACAGGAGGCAAACACAGCTTAGGGCACTTCTTTCCTGCTCCCACCACCCCACCTCCCCCTCAAAAGCAAAGATTTCCTAAGAGCCCAACTAGTATGCTGGATACTCCATCAAATCACTCCTTGCTCTGGTACAAGCCCTCTCCCGGGTCACAGCAGTGGGGAGCAGATACTGTGGTAACAAGGAGACTGCTGTAAGCAGAACCAACCCAGGAGCAATTCAGACCTTCAGTTCAAACCCAGGCCAAGACCTGAGCCGGCCTCGTTGAGAAACCTAAGGTCAGGGACACAGACTAAGCAGCTGGAGCACACAGCTGTCTCAGAATCCAGACAGATCTGGAACATTTTATACAGGCTTGCATTTCACCAGCACCTCAAGGACTGTAATCCAAGCTCTAAGTTAGAGTGTTCAGTAACCTCTCGCTACCTGTGCTCTAAAAACCTTTGCAATAACAGAGCTAGAGGGGTCGTCCCTGATTTCTTTTGTCAGTATCAAACCCACCCGACACACGGTACAGTTGATGGATAGCTATGCTTACTAACTTACCAAATGCTGACTGTGTTTCAGAGGGGGTCTTTAAACTGTGGAAGGGACTGCTGGAGACACTACTGCTTCCATTAGACAGCCCTTCTAAAGGCTTTGTTGCTGCACCATTGCCGAATCCACCGAAGCCACTTCCTCCTTTTCCAGCAGGCAGCATAAAGCCTTTAAAGCCTTTGAAAGCTCCTCCGCTTTCAGACTGGGGAAAGAAGGACACAAACAACTCACAACCCAAACCCAGCTGGTTATAGCCACCTCCCGCATAAAACCCAACCCCTTTACATCCCCCCACTCATTCCCTACTGCTCCTCCAGTTATCTCCCCCGGGTTCAGAGTTATTCCAAGTCAGCTGGGTAAATAACGTTAAGAGGTTCCTCACGATAAACACTGCTACTGTTTTGAAGAGACTCAGATGTCTGCTATGAAGCAAACCACATCCAGGAGTGGGATACACACTGCTCAGAGCAATGTGTCTGACTACCTCTGCAGACATGCACAGCATCGGGATTTAATTCCAGAGCAAGGCAGAACTGCAGGCTGCTTCTCAGGAGCCTTTAGCATTTACAGCAGCAATCAGAGCCCAAGATTTCAAGGCACCCATGAAAACAGAGAGGGCTGGCAAACAGGCCCCTGCGAGGAACAGCTGAGGGAACCGGGGTTATTGAGTCTAGAGAAGAGGAGACCTCACTGCTCTCCGCAGCTACTGAACAGGAGGTTGTAGCAAGGCTGCTGCTGGTCTCTTCTCCCAGATTCCTAATGCCAGGACAAGGGGCAGTGGCCTCAAGCTGCATCAGGGGAGGGTTAGACTGGATCTGAGGAAGCAGCTCTGTGCTGAGAGAGTGGCTGGGCACTGGACCAGGCTGCCCAGGGAGGGGGTGCAGTCCCCATCCCTGGAGGGGTTTAAAAACCAAGTAGCTCCAGCCCTTGAGGCCATGGTCTGGGGGTCAGGGAGCTGATAAGCACTGGACTTGGTGATGCTGGAGGTCCTTTCCAGCCACAACGATTCTGTGATTTTTAAACCCATCTGATTTTGTTGTCTAACTTCTTGTTCCCCAGTACTGCCAAGTCCCTCTGCCAGGCCGCTCTCCAGCCACTCCTCCGCCAGGCTGCAGCTCCGATAGCTTTCTGTGCACATTCTGGCAGCACCTGGCAGTTCATTTCAGTGAACCGCATCCGTTAGCATACAGCATGTCCCTGGCTACAGCTACTACAGGACAAGGCAGGGTAAGACAGTGCTCTCCTTTCAGAGACAGCAGAAGGAACATTGTGCCTTTCCCATCCCGGCTGCTTCAGGGTTGAGTGAGAGGCCGTGTTCCAGCCCTCTTTCTACCATGGCAGTTGCCCTGTTGAATCAAAGTTTCATTGATAAAGTTGCCTCTCACAGGCTTTTGAAAGGACTACAGTTTGTCTGGGGACTCAACTGGCAGCAAAGGCCAACATCCTCGCAATATTTAAGCTGTTATTGTGAAGAGTAGGTGGCACCCAGGCTCCTCACGGGGTAAAAATGGAGGAGCAGCATTTCATGCTCACAACAGCTTAGTAATTTGGCTTTTACTTCCAGTCCTGCCAACTTCCAATGAAACCCAAGTGGTTTAAATGCTGTTTTAGCCATCTGTAGAGGACACCGTGTCTGAAACACTCTGTATTTGTACTTCAGAACTACACCTCTCTCATCACCCACTCAGTAGCCACCCAGCGTTGCCCAGTTTTCATTCTAGCCTTCTGCTTGCTGCGGAACAGTAAGCACGAATCAATTAGCATGCATGAACTGAGCAGGGACCTTTTAAACAACTTGATCCTGTAATCAGTACAGCCACAAATCAGTGTCAGGGATTGGAAGGGACCTGGAAAGATCATCCAGTCCANCCCCTCCCTCCATCATCCCTGTGGCCCTGTGCTGGACTCTCTCCAGCAGCTCTGTGTCCTTCAGGAACTGAGGGGCCCAGAAGTGGACACAGGATTCCAAACACTGTCCCACGCAAGCACAGATGTTACTCTGCAGCTGAGTCAAAGAACAAACAGTAACGCTCGGTGCTGACGTTACCTCTGATCCAGTATTGCGGCGTTTTGCTTTTTTAATAGCTCTGTTCTTCAGGACTTCTTCACTAGCTACTGAAAACGTCCCCACCTTTGAAAGGAAGTAATGAAATCGTTAATTAAGTGATCACAGTCAGAAGAGATGACCGAGATCAGGTTTTAAACACAACTGTAACACTGCTCCTTAAAAAAATACAGGGAGTACTAAAAAAGCCTGGCAGAGGGGTGCAGAGAGTACTTTACCTCCTCAGCTTCATCCTCCTGATCCCAGTTCCTGTCAGTCAGCTCCTTCTCTGCTATTCTCTTTGCCATTTTTCCACACCTGTACGGAAAAAAGGAACCCCAACATCAAAACACAGAATGAACTGCATGCTCATCACAGCGTAAGCAACACAGATCCTCAGTCAGTAGCACTGAGAACAAACAATGGGCATCAGTTAATACAGAAGTAGGGGAAAATGTGAACATAGAATCCTCCTGGCTGGAAAGGACCTCCAGGATCACCCAGCCCAGCCCTCATCCCAACAGCTCCCCAACCCCCAGACCATGGCCTCAAGGGCTGGAGCTACTCGGTTTTTAAACCCCTCCAGGGATGGGGACTGCACCCCCTCCCTGGGCAGCCTGGTCCAGGGCCCAACCACTCTCAGGCAAGAACTTTTTCCTCAGATCCAGTCTAACCCTCCCCTGATGCAGCTTGAGGCCACTGCCCCTCATCCTATCATCACTAATTTGGGAGAAGAGACCAGCAGCAGCCTCACTACAACCTCCTTTCAGATGGCTGCAGAGAGCAGTGAGGTCTCCCCTGAGCCTGCTTTTCTCTAGACTCAATACCCCCAGTTCCCTCAGCCACTCCTCAGAGTTTGCCAGTCCTCTCCCCATCCCCACTGTGTGGCTACAAAATCCATCTTGTTCAGCCAGTGAAGTACTTTGAAGCAGTGAATACAGCTCCACAAGAGCCCTACAGAGATGCCACGGCAAAGTCATGGACTTTGGTCCCACGTTGGTGCCACTGGCTCCTCAGTCCAACTTCCCACTAGGCCATACGAACACTTGCAACCAGAAGAGGTCAAGACTGCATCTCTTTGGCAGCAAGCAGAGCTGGAAGGCCTGTACAACCTCGAATTACACCACTGGATTCCACAGGAGATCAAATTACCACTCAAACATGACAAGCAGCTTAACTAGAAAGCCTGTTCTCCACTAATGAAAGAGCTGTAAACCTGCTGGCCTTGGCTTCAGGAACTTTGCACCTCCCTGTGTTTACATTTCTCTACATGAGTGCTGAAATCAGGAGGAGACGGCAGAATCTCTCCTAAGAACAAGAGAATGCTAAACATCTCTTCTAATCTGTGAAAGCAGAAGCAACACAAAGCCACCTCTGACATGCACAGCCTTCACGATGGTTTAGCAGCAAACGTTCCAGCAGGTTAAGATGAGAGGCTTTGAGAAAGAGCTCTTTGTATTTAACCCACCCCCTACTCCCAATTTAGAGGTTCTGTTGAACTACTAAAACCCACCCAGCAACTACAGCTGGCCCTACTTAATGCAGCAGCCAGAGAACAAGTCTCAACCTTTTCACTACTGCAGCACGTAACCTACAACGGGGTGGCCAAGTAAATAAGAATGGTGCTCAGGATCTGGAGCAGGCGGGTGCATAAAGGGAAAGTGCATCTGTTGATGTAGTAACACCTTCAGTGTTGAGCATCTCAGTACATGAAAGACGTTGGGATGTTGGCGTGGGTCTGAAGGAGGGCAGCCAAGTCAGTGAAGGGTGTGGATAACAAACCCTATGAAGAACAGCTGAGGGAGCTGGAGCTGTTTAATCTGAAGGAGGGTGGAAGGAGAAGTTATCACTCTATAACTATCTGAAAGGAGATTATAGAGAGATGGGTGTGATCTCTTCCACAAGAAGTGATAAAACAAGATGAAATGGCCTCAAGTTGAGGCTATTTCTCCTCTTTATTGAAAGCATCACCAGGCATGGGAACAGGCTGCTTTGGTTTTTAATCTATCCACCTCCTCCAGACCCTAAGTATCTTCTCACTCATGCAAAGCTGAGAATGAGTGGTGCTGTGACGTATGCCCAGCTAGGAGCGCTTTTCCTGTCACAGGCTGTGCCGGGGAGCTGGAAGCCAGGTCACCGTCTGTGATGTGAAAGCCACGTACCCCCTTCCCTTCGGTTTCGGCGAGCGTTCTGGTTTAACCATTGGCTTTCTTCCCGCTGGCTTCCTTCCGGGCTGTAGCGCTCCCAAACACCTCCAGTTCATCTCGCCCACCCCATCCCTCCCCGCCCGGTGCAGCCAGGCCCCATGAACTGGGCCCTGCGGCGCCAGGAGGCCCCAAAAAAGCTCCCTCCCTACTCGGCATCTCTTCGCTATCCAGGCCTCCTGGCTGAGGCCGCGGAAGACACCGCACCTGGACCACCCCTCCTCATCATCCTGTTTGGGGTCCAAACCGCCTCCGGAGAACAGGACCGGCCGGCGCCCGGTCGGTGAGGCCTGCTCCTACCCGATATCCCTGCGGTGACCCCCTAAGCACCCACCCGGGCGGACGATACCGTGAAGGGCAGCACGCAGTCAAGACGGGGATGAGAAAGCTGACACTTACCCCCGGCGGGGTGGCCCTTCAGGGGCGCCGGTGCCGGGCGGCAACGGGGGGATCTCCCAGCGGCGCTAAGCGATCGGGCCGAGGCGGCTGCGGGCAGGAGGCGGAGTCTTGTTCGCTGACTGCCCGGACCCGCGTTCCGCTCACCGCTCCTGTAGCCGGGTCCTTTGCAGCTCGCAGACGTCGCTCAGCCCCGCATCAGACCGCCGCCCCCATCCTTCCCGTCGCAGCAGGCGGAGGAAGCACCGGCTGCCCAGCAGCCGGCAGCGCGGGTCGGCAGAGGCTCCCGAACCACGCATGCGCCTCGCGCTCCCGGCCGCGCGGCGTCACCGGCCGTTTGTGACGCAGGTCACGTGGCTCCCGCAGCCCAATAGACGGCGGCAGCTCTAGCACCGGTAGGCGGGGCTGCGCGTGCGCGCTGACGTGGGGCTCGCGCCGGCCGTTCGAACGCTGTCACGTGATCGGCGTCTTCCTTCCCGCCCGCCTTTCGCCAAC
>VZRI01002822.1:33216-44490 GCA_013397515.1 Upupa epops
AAGGGGAACGTTAAATACTGAAAGCAATCGGAATAAACCGCAAAGCTGCGGTTGCTGCTGAGATTTAAGGTGCTGAGCTTGCAGGCAAAAATCATTGCACAGACTGACTGAGGCTGGAAAAGCCCTCTGAGCTCCTCCAGCCCAGCCTGGCACTTGACAGCACCACAGCAGCCAGAGCAGGGCACTCAGGGCCACAGCCAGGCTGTCCTTCAACACCTCCAGACACGGATGGGGACTCCCCCACTGCCCTGGGCAGTCCAGTCCAGGCTCTGAGCACCCTTTCCCTGAGGAAGGGCTTCCTAACAGCCAACCTCACCCTCCCCTGGCAGCTCCAGGCCTTGTCCTCTTGTCTTGAGGCTGGGTGCATGAGAGAAGAACCTGACACTCATCTGACTACAACTTCCCTTGAAGGAGTAGAGAGGAAGAAGGGCCAGCCTTTGCGATGCGGAACTAGTCCCAGCTGTTTGCAGAAGACTACAAGTGTAGTGCAGAGAAGGCAAAGGTATAGCGACCACTTGCTTACAGCTATTAACCCTATAATGACTGAAATGACCCTCTCTATTATTGTGTTGGTTTTGCAGAGACTCTGCAGAAGTGAAGGCTGCCAATCTGAGTAGTATTCAGATGTGAGGAACTGCTGGTCTTGGATTGATTTGGGTTTTGTTTGTTTTCTGTTGAACTCATTGGCTCATATTGATCAGTAGATAAATGTAAATAGCTCTTACTTCTAAAGATCAGATCACAGTGTTTTTCCCTTTCCCCTGTATCAAACAGCTGGCAGTACTTCAGTCTCTCTCCTGGAATCATGGCTTTCTGTGAAAAAGAGAGGTTCAACTTAGTGAAATTCTAGTTGGTCAGTGTTGAACACTTAGGCATCATTGGTTCAGAAGTGCAAGTGGCCAGTGAAAGTTCCTCAGAGTGGGAAGGCAGAGATAAGTTTATGTGCGTTTGTAATGGCTGATTATATTCCAGAGTGAAAAATCAGAGTACAGTACATGGAAATAGTTTCTGCTGCTTTAGGGAGCATCAGGCGACAACTGAGTCCTCAACCTGCAAATCCCTGCAGTTCTCCTGTAGTCAGAACGTTGCATAGAACAAAACAGCTTCACGATTCTTCCCTTTCATTATAGCAGCAGTCTAGGAGCAGCCTCTTATCTCCAGCGTTGCCCCTGTGGGGCAAATCAACGCTGCCATATAGAGATTGCATCTGATTACTCTCTGGCAGGTAGGAAGGAGTTGGCTTCAGAGCTGGCTTCAGCCTCCTGGTGAGCAGAATGCAAGAGAAGGGGTGTTTCAAGGGTACCTGCACTCTAGGCAGCCTTAGCTGCCAGCTGGCCCATCAGGTACCTCTGCCAGCTGGCAGAAGGGAGAGCAACCCCGTGATTTGCATGTGCACTGCAAACTCAAGGAACCATAGCCTGCCCTCAGCACCTTTTGGCACCGGAGAGATTCTACCCCACCAAGTGTTTGAACTAGGGAATCAGAAAGCATGAATAGGCAGATACAGTGGCAGTGATGCAAGAAAACCTCCCCAGAGGGTTTGTTTGGGAAACATTTGGACTGGTTCCAGTTAAAATGCCAACTCCAAGTGTGCTGGAGGAGTATGGCTTCACTCCAAGGTTTGCTATTTGTGTCCAACCTTTTCCCAGCCCTATCAGCACCACTCAACCCTGTCCCCCAACACAGCAGCTCCCCTGCTCTTCAACCCCTCCAGGCATGGGGACTCAACCCCCTCCCTGGGCAGCTGTTCCAGTGCCTGACAGCCCTTTCAGCACAGAAATCCCTCCTGACCCTCCCCTGGTGCAGCTGAAGGCCACTGCCCCTCATCCTATCTCTGGCCACTAGGAAGAAGACACCAACCCCTGCCTGTCTTCAACCTCCTTTCAAGTAATTGTAGAGAACAAGGAGGTGTGCTTAGGGTAAACAGCCCCAGACCCCTCAGCTGACACCTGTTCCAAACCCTTTCCTAGCTTGGTAGCTGCCTCTGTCCCCTCTCCAGCCCTTCAACGTCCTTCTTGTAGTGAGAGGCCCAGAACTGGACACAGGACCCAAGGTGTAATCCCCACAAAGCTGAGTGGAGGGGAACGATCGCCTCCCTGCTCCTGCTGGCCACAATATTCATGATCCAAGCCAGGATGCTGTTGGCTTTCTTGGCTACCTAGGCACACTGCTGGCTCCTGTTCAGCCGGTTCTCTAATAACACCTCCAGATCCCTCTCTGCCTGGCATCTCTCCAGCCACTCCTCCTCTGTATACAGGATCACTTAGTAGGACTCTGCGCATTTCCTTATTCTGATTCTATGCTTGGTTGATGGGACATCATTGCCTGGAAGGTTTCTGAGGGTTTCCTAGTAAACATTTGAATTGGAGATGTGTCTGTGAGGTTATAGAAGGACTCCTGTCTTGTACTGGACTACCCTAGACTTCACGTTTAGAAATACTCAGTGCTGTGTGATAATGCAGGCGTTAGCACCTGTGCTTCTGTTAGCAGCTAACAAACCCAGTGTTGATGCAGGGTTAGAGTGTTATTGAAGCTTTTCCCCTTGTCCTTGGCTCTGTTTTGCAGTGTTTACCTAATCAACTGCTCAAACCTCAAGGACCTCAAAATAACTACTAAAAGGCTTTGTTTTCCTGGCTCTTTCTAGTCCCAATGTTATGAAAGAGGGAATTAAAGGAGTCTCTTCCAGCAGGGAACTGGGTTTGGTAAAAAGTCACCACCAGTCTTATATTCAGCACCTCAGGATGCTGTCAGATCTCTCCGTCCCCTGTGAGAAAGAGTATGAGTGGAAATTAAGTAGAGTTTATTGCTAAATGACTAAACTAAGTAACTCAGTCATTAGAATGGACTGCCCAGAGCAGTGGGGGAGTCGCCAGCCCTGGAGGTGTTGAAGGACAGCCTGGCTGTGGCCCTGAGTGCCCTGCTCTGGCTGCTGTGGTGCTGTCAGGTCCCAGGCTGGGCTGGATGAGCTCAGAGGGCTGTGCCAGTGTCAGTAACTGTGATTCTGTGATATACAAGCCCTCTTTAAACTTACTGATTATGCTAAAATACTATGACATCTCTTTCAAGTCCCTAATTATTCTGCATCCACCACCTTCAGATACTGACTTTTTCATAGACTAAGATGAACCAGTTCCTGATGGTGCCTGCTGCTTGCAGTACCTCTCTCTACTTTCTTCACTGGAAAGCACCGTGTGTTTGTGTCTCATTCTGTGGCACTGCAGAGGGCTTCTCCTAAAGAAGGCCGTGGGTGTCTTTTCAAAGAAAAAGCTACTTGTGGAGGAACAACAAAACCAGTTTCTGAGAATCAAGATGCAAATAAGAAGCCATCCAGGCTTACATCGTTTGACATGGTCTTCTATTGGGTGAGTAGTTCAGAACGGAGTAGGTGAGCAGTTCAGAAGGGAGTAATTTCTTCCTTGATTTCTAAGTCTGAACCTGGGTAATGGATGAGAAGAAAAACATCTGAATTATAAGAGCTTTACAATGGGATCGTTGTCAGATTCATACCTCGAGGGCTCTACTGGGGGCTATTGAGATGCCTGTTTCCTTTCTGCTAATGAGTGGATCCTGCTTCTCGCTGAGATGTAGTGAGAGATCAGTGTAGGTACCCAAGAGCTACCAGTGCCTCTTCATCCTCCCTGTAGTCACAGCGACAAAGTGAAAGGCTTTGGTAAAACCAGACTCATTCAGTGTAATTGAACTAAAGGGATAATAGGACTCCTATTAGAGCATTAGGCACAAGAATACTTCTTGCCAGCTGTTGTGAAGGCTACAGCTCTTTGTCATTTCATAATAGAAATCCACTTAGGAGCCTGCTCTGTTGTGTGTGCGTTGGGATTTTGAATGTCTAACTGCCATCACGATTAATGGGAGTTGTGCAAGTAAACCTTGGGAATTCAGGAAAATAAAACAGGAGGGCTTTGTGTTTCAAGGAAAAATGCAACCCAAAGCCTCGAATAACTCACACCCTGGAATTGTTCGGCTTCTTTTAGGGGACTATCTCAGAGAGCTCAAATTATGACTCAAGAACAGCCTCATGAGAACAAATTCTGCAGTCTTGATTTACCCTGGGTAGTAGCCTGTTCTTCAGGCAACCTAAAGCTGACCAGTGGAGTCAACTTTCTGTGGAGTAAAAGGGTTGTGAGGTGAATAAAGCAGTACAATCCTTCTGATTCCCAGTCTGAAACCATCATCCTTATTTCTTATATGGGGTTATCCTCTTCTCCTCTTGCCATCAGAATGGCTGAGGCTGGCAAAGACCTCTGAGCTAATCCAGACCAGTCTGGGACCTGGCATCACCACAGCAGCCAGAGCAGGGCACTCAGGGCCACAGCCAGGCTGTCCTTCAGCCCCTCCAGACACGGGTGGGGACTCCCCCACTGCCCTGGGCAGTCCAGTCCAGGCTCAGAGCACCCTTTCCCTGAGGAAAGGCTTACTTAACATCCCTGAGTCACCTCCAGGCTCACCACCCCCAGCTCCTTACCCTTTCCTCATCAGCCTTTCCCTCCAGTCCCTTCCCCAGCCTCATTGCTTCTCTGCACCCCCTCCCGCCCCTCCATCTCTTTTGTGAAGTGAGGGGCCCAGAACTGCCTCCACAACTCAAGGGGAGACCTTTCCAGTGCCCAGGACAATGCCATCCCTAGTCCTAATGGCCACACTAGTGCTGATCCCAGCCATGATGCCCTTGGCCTTGGGTGCCACCTGGGCACCCTGCTGGCTCCTGTTCAGCCGGCTGTCACCCAGTGCTGCCAGGTCCCTCTCTGCCAGGCCGCTCTGCAGCCACTCATCCCATAGTCTGTACCTGCAGGGGGTTACTGTGGTCAAAGTACAGGACCCTGCTCTGGTGTTGAAAACAACCGGTGTGTTGAGGGAAGCAGCTAAATAACACTTTATAGCCTCAATTCTCATGTGTCATGAGAAACAAGCTATGTGGAAGCCAAACCAACCCGACAGGAGAAATCAGCCCATTGCAGTGAGGATTCTCTATTACATTTTTCTAACGAGGAGTGGTTGCTTAATAAAACTGCTGCTGTGTAACTGGAAATGATGCTTGAAGGAGATTATCAGTGAGGTATCTGTCTCAGTTCGTATTGAGGTCTTTTGATTGCTTGAAATAAGGCTCTGTTGTTCCTAATTGGGAAGTTTTTGGTGGAATTCCACTAGATGGCCACAGGGAAAGGAGTTTTGAAGCGAGAGGAGGCAGCAGCCCTCCCTTCACCTCTGTGAGAAGCATCTCTGGCATGTTTTTCTTTCCTAGTTGAGTCAGGATGCAGCTGACTTTCCCAACCCAAAAAGACCTCTACAGTAGAGTCTGGACCAAGTCGCTGCCTTAAAATCACAGAACAGGTTCAGCTGGAAGAGAACTTCTAGATCAACCAAGCCAACTTTTTCTGAGCCCTATCATCACCACTAAACCCTGTCCTCCAACACAACAGCTACTCTTCTTCCTGCCCTGGAAGAGCCTGTTTCAAAGGCTGCAGCAAACCAAACAAGACGATTCTAAACAGAGGTTGTAAGGAGGCTGCTGCTGGTCTCCTCTCCCAAATTCCTAATGCTAGGATGAGGAGCAGTGGCCTCAAGCTGCATCAGGGGAGGGTTAGATTGGATCTGAGGAAGAAGCTCTGTGCTGAGAGAGTGGTTGGGCACTGGACCAGGCTGCCCAGGGAGGGTGTGCAGTCCCCATGCCTGGAGTGGTTTAAAAACCGAGTAGCTTCAGCCCTTGAGGCCATGGTCTGGGAGTTGGGAAGCTGTTGGGGTGAGGGCTGGACTTGGTGATCCTGGAGGTCCTTATGAAGAGAAGCTGAGTGAGCTGGGGTTCTTCAGCCTGGAGGAGACTCAGAGGGAGCCTCCTCCCTCTCTACAACTACCTGATGGGATTTTACAGACAGGTGGGACAGGCATCTAGGCCTGAAGCTGCCAGAGGAGGGTTAGGTTGGACATTAGGAAGCCCTTCCTCCTGGAAAGGGTGCTCAGAGCCTGGACTGGACTGCTCAGGGCAGTGGGGGAGTCCCCATCTGTGCCTAGAGGTGTTGAAGAACAGCCTGGCTGTGGCCCTGAGTGCCCTACTCTGGCTGCTGTGGTGCTGTCAGGCCCCAGGCTGGGCTGGAGGAGCTCAGAGGGCTTTGCCAGCCTCAGTCATTCTGGGATTCATCTTTATGATCCATAATTTCACACCAAGTTTTCAGTCAAGACCATCAGGTACAGCTGATGCATGAAAGCTGTACTTCCACGTCACTCCTCTTTCTGGTTTACATTAACCAAGGCTTCGCTCTGTCATGGAGCATGGTTTTCCCTCATCCCCCTTTCTAGCTGCAGCAACTGAACTGAAACTACTCAATTCCTACTTCCAGTCCCTGACACTCTGATTCTGTAATAGCACCTGCAGTAATCCTTGCTGATTGCCTCCTATCGAGCCCAGGCAGCTCAGGAAAAGCCACCTTCAAAAGCCAGATCTACTGAAAAAAAAAGGATGCATCAGTAATTAGGAGATAGTCACCCAGACACGAAGTTTGCACTCACTCATCCACAGCAGATGAGATTCTTCACGTCATCTCTGCTTAACATACATTCACAGAGTAGAGATGCTAGTCACAGCTGCTCCTCTGCTCTGACAGTGATTTTTCTGCTGCCTGAATGTTTTCTTCATCACATACAGAGTGCTGCTGTAGGAGAAACATGAGTGCAGTCAGTAGCTGCACCAAGTATGTTGGGGAATACTGCCAGGGCAGCCAGTTTGCTCTCCACTTGTTGCAGCTCTGTGAGCAGAATCGTAATCTGCAGGTAACCATGGAAGAAAAAAAGAGGGCACAAAAGCTACGGTGATAAAATCCTAGAGCTCTCAAAAGCCTGAACATTCAGAGCTAACGTTGACAACTCTGTGCAGCTGGGAGAGCCAGTCTGAGAGGACAAGGGGAAAGGGTTCCAGCCTGGAAGAGGGGAGACTGAGGTTGGCCATGAGGAGCCAGCTCTGTGCTGTGAGGGTGCTGAGAGGCTGGAACAGGGTGCCCAGGCAGCTGTGGCTGCCCCATCCCTGGCAGTGCTGAAGGCCAGGCTGGCTGGGGCCCTGAGTACCCTGCTCCAGTGAAGGTGTCCCTAGACCATGGCTTCCTTCACAGCAGAGGGTGAAAAGGAAAGTCCCAAGCAAAATCAAAAGGGAGAAGCTTTATTGTCCTAGAAAAATCCCAACCGGATCCCTACGTGGACACTTCTGGAGTCTGAGGAGATGATATTCTTTTGCTGGCTGTCTAATAGAGTTGAGAGAGAACATTGATTTCTCATGCAAAGTATTGAGCTGCTGTTCACTTGGAATGTAACTGATTAGTTTTATGCTCTCCATGTAATTTGTTAGTGGTCTCTGCTGCCTCTCTCAGGTTGTTGGGAAGGGTCACGTTGAGCTAGCAATATTAATTTGCTGTATTATAGGCATTTCTGTTATCATCATTACTGTTGTTTCCAGGCCATAAAATATCACTGGGGTGAGAGCAGGCTGGAAAAACACTGCACACGGAGCTCACAGACTCAGAGTTTGGGCTGGGAGAGACCTTCAGGATCATCCAGTCCAACCTTTCCCCAGCCCTATCAGCACCACTCAACACTGTCCTCCAACGCAGCAGCTACCCTTCTTTTCAACCCCTCCAGGCATGGGGACTCAGCCCCCTCCCTGGGCAGCTGTTCCAGTGCCTGACAGCCCTTTGAGGATTGTCTGCAAGTGACTTACAGCATGAGGTGGACCTGGGAAGGTGATTCAGTACACAGGACAGCAGGGAACACTGCTTCTGTTCTTCAGAGGAATGACTGAGTTCAGGATAATTGAGAGATGGGTTCAGAGGTTCTGCTGGTAGATGTTCCTGTCTGAACCAGCATCTGGGGCTAGGGAGTGGCTGCACTGGTGTTGGCAGCAAGGAGCTGTGGCACTAGGGAGTTTGCTCAAGCTCATCAATGACACACTTCTCATGCACCCCTTATTCTGCACTTCTGCATCAGAATCACAGAATCACTGAGGCTGGCAAAGCCCTCTGAGCTCCTCCAGCCCAGCCTGGCACCCGACAGCACCACAGCAGCCAGAGCAGGGCACTCGGGGCCACAGCCAGGCTGTCCTTCAACACCTCCAGACACGGATGGGGACTCCCCCACTGCCCTGGGCAGTCCAGTCCAGGCTCTGAGCACCCTTTCTGCTTCCAGCACCTATCAGCAGCATTTGTGCTGTAGGTGGGTGCCATCACTCTTCTTGAGGCTACCCCAAGCACAGCAAACTAAGACCATACCTGCATGATGGTAGGTCTGATGTAGGACATGCACCTCAACCTCTCAGTGGAGTTTCTGCAGCAACAAGTTGTCATCTCCTCCCCCACCTCCCCTGTGGTCCTCGCATGGTGTCCTCAGCTTCCTGCAGGCTCTCCATGCACCCCCTGGATGTGCCCCTCAGACAGGTTCAGACTCTGGGAGAGAAGTGAAAGCTGCAACCACCAGCTTCACTGCTTTGGGAACTCTCGAAAGCTCTGTTTTCTCCTCATCTCTCTTTGTCAGTTCCTAGAAACAGTTATTCCTGGAAAGAAACTGGCGGTTAAAGCTGAGAGGGAGCATCTCCTGTCAAGTAGGACATCTGCCATGGTTCACGGCATTCACTGGATGTAAAAGAAGGACAGGAAGAGTCTCAAGGCATGAAAAGGTTGTCAGTATGAAGGTTGACATGAGCTTTAATAGCGAGTGTTTTCCTTTTCCATGGAAGCCTCTCAGCAGCGGCTCTTAGCAGTCAGTTCCTTGAAACAGTAATTCCAGGAAAGAGTCACTCTTTCAGCCAAGCAGCTGTACTCTGTTTTCATGAAGATGTACCCCATGTCAGCGGTACCCTGCTCTGCAGTTGAGGCAGGGGAGGGTCAGACTGGCTCTGAGGCAGAGATTCTCTGCAGCCAGAGTGGTTGGGCACTGGCAGGGCCTTCCCAGGGAGGGGGTGGAGTCCCCCTGCCTGGAGGTGTTGAAGAACCCTGTAGCCATGGTGCTTCCCGCCCTGCTCGAGGGGCAGCAGGGAGGGGGTCAGGTTGTGTTTGTCAGTCTCTCAGGAATGGAGGGGTTTTATTGGGGTGGAGATGGTTGGACTGGGGTTGCTGGGAGCTCCTCTCCAGCCAGGATTGTTCTGGGATTCCCAGGGCGTTAGATGAATCCAGTAGTGGTCTGTACTGGGTTAAATTTGGGGTGCTTTGGGTGCTTTTTGCAGTTGAGCCGAGGGCAGTGTGAGAGCTCCTTTCCCTCACAGGTTTCCCTCAGAGTGCTGGAATCTAGGAGCTTGACTGATAACCATGGTTACTCCTCCTCGGTGATGCCTTTGTGCATCAGCCACTGCTGCCAGCTCTTGTATCGCTCTGGGTCTTTCAATACCAAGCAGGAATATGAAGTCAGGGCCCAGTCCTGAGCAGGTGTGACCCTGCATCTGACTGACCGTGTGGGAAGGGCTCAGCAAGCAGCCACCAGTTGCTTTGTTCCCACTCCTGGTAGAAATTAGATGACTGCTCTGATCGCTCGTGGGGGTGATCACAGCAGAGGTGGTAGCTGATAATCTAGGAGACATCAGGGGAATTAAATTCAACTGCTGGAGATAAAGGAGCTCTGTACCCCCTCCCTGGCTGCCGGATCAGAGAAGGATTTAACAGCTTGAGCAGGACTCTCTCCGTTGACAGAGAGGCAGTGCAGCTCTAGTGATGCTCAGAGTAGAAAGCTAGAGGTTTCTCTTCTCAAACATCCAGAGAGCCGTAATGGTTCCCCTTCTCACACCCTGGAGCACTTCATTTGCAGGCTCCATTGTGGTTTTGAACGGGATTCCTCCTCCAGTGATTGAGCCAAGACAGGCCGATCGCCTTGGAGAAGCAGTCACAAAGGAGGTGACCTCCTACACCACCTCTGCTCGCCGCCTGCGTGCGAGACACCTGGGCGCGCTCCTGAGCCGATTCTGCCTCTCACTTAGAGCTCCTGTGAGTGAGTCAGGACACCCTCACTCTTGATGCACAGATGTGTGTTGTGTGTCACAGTCACGGGAGTTGGAGATGACACTGCAGCTAAGCAGTGTTTAATGCTAGTAGTTGTGACTTAAAGAGATCAGAGCATGAGGAGGCAGAGGTCAAAGCAGCAGCTTGCTCCATCCCCTGCTTGCAGCAGCCTCCTAGGGAGGCACAGGAGACAGACAGGTGGTCATGAGCTCTCCACCTCAGCAGTGTGAGAGCTGTTGAGTTTGCCACCCTGACGATTACAAAGACACCCAGGTTCTCCTCTCCCTGGCAGCGAAGGCAGAGCTCAGCGTCACGGCTGCAGCAAAGCCCAGGGACAGGCTGACGTGATTCGGTTGAGCTCCTAGGGGAGGGCTCCTTTTTCACCCTGATCTGATCTGCTCTGACACTGTGACTTCAGTAGAAGGAGAACAGGACCTCCTTCTGCAAGGCTGGCACTGTTTGGCTGTCATGGAGGTTAGGGAGATCATAGAATCCTTCGGGATGGGAAGGAACCTTGAAAGATCATCCAGTCCAATCCCCCTGCCACAGCAGGGTCACCCAGACCAAGTCAACCCAGTCCTCTTGCTTCCCCTAAGCATCGCTGCTCCAGTTCCTTCCCTCCCATCTTGCCACCCTCAGCTTTCCTTCAGCTCCCAGCTCAGAGATCCCCAGAACTACTGGCAATACCAGCAACCTCTCGGTCTTCCCTACATCCCCATCAGGCTGCCAACCCCTTTCCTACCCAGACTGGTGATTTCCTCAGGGATCTTTACACTGCTTCTCATTCCCCCCATTATTATTTCTCACTACCTCTCCCTCCTCTTTGCTTTTTATCCCCATCACCACTTGTGTGTTCCAGGACTCCTGTTCTCCGTTTGCCTACGCATAGTCTGTTGAAGCAGGAGTATTTTTAAGGTGCTAAAACCCATCGGAGTTCATTATTAGAAATGCAGGGGGAAATAATCCAGAGCCCCAGCTGCTCAGTACTTCTGGTCCCTGAGAGAAGTAAACACACTCAGCAGGGTAGGGGTTGGGAGGGGGAAGTTGTCTCTGTGAAGTCGAAGAGGGTTTAGTAGCTTCCAAGTGGATTTGGACAGCAAAGGAAGAGCAAGTGTTTTCATAGAATCACCAAGGTTGGAATAGACCTTTGAGAGCATCGAGTCCACCCCCCAACCCATCTGCATAGAATGGTTTGGGTTGGAAGAGAACTTAAGGATCATGTAGTTCCAACCTGCTGCCACAGGCAGGTGTCCTGGTCCATAGTATCCTTAGGGATTGGAAGGGACCTGGAAAA
>VZRI01002822.1:44556-55078 GCA_013397515.1 Upupa epops
CCAGCTCCCTCAGCCTTTCCCCATCAGGGAGCTGCTCTCCTTCCTTGGAAGTGGAAAGGTGAGAGCGCTGCCACCGCTGCGCCATCTCCCTTAGAGTAGTGGGAGCTGTCAGATGCACAGTCCAGCCACGGTTTGCCACATAAACGAGGAAAAAACAACCAGGGCGGCACTGACCTAGAATCCAGGGACCTGAATGCACCCAGGTTGATCGTGTTTGTTTGCCGGTGCCTCTGTGTTTCATTTGCATCGCTTGCAGTGAGAGAGCCCAGTGTTTTGGCACCTTTAACAGACAGCTAGAACACAGGGGTTTACTCGTCCTTTAATGAGATGACAGCTAACTGGAGTGGTTGTTATACCCCCTCGGCTCCAATTGGTTCCCTATTTTAAACCTCTTTACAAGCAGCAGAGAAAAACTTGCAGCCTCAGCTCTTCGCAGGCACCGTTCAGCTGCAGGAGGATGAACTCCACAAACTGCATCAAAGAGAAGATTGAGGGGGGGTAGGGAACCCCACCCCCAAAGGCAAAGCAGAAGGGCTGTGAAACTGCTGATAGGGAAGATGTTTTCATAAAGCAGTGAGTGCTCTGAGTCACTCTCTTCCTTTGAGGCTGCTGGGGCTCCTGGTGGTGTCGACAGGACTCTTGGTGGAGGAGTGCATGGGGGCTGGACTGGGCCCTGCCCCTCACTGTAGCGGGTGCTGTTGGAATGCTCTCTTGAGTGATTTATTGTATGTACAGTGCTCTCAATCCTCCTCATGCTGTTTTGTGAGGAGTCCTCAGGCTTTCTGGGGGGGTGGATCGGAAGGGGGGTGGCTAGCAGATCAAGAGAAGCTCTTTTCCCCCCTCTACTCTGCACTGGTGAGACTGCATCTGGAGTAGTGTGTCCAGTTCTGGGCCCTTCAGTTCCAGAAGCACCCTTTCCCTGAGGAAGGGCTACCTAACAGCCAACCTCACGCTCCCCTGGCAGCTTCAGGCCCTGCCCTCTCATCCTGGTGCTGGGTGCCTGGGAGAAGAGCCTGACCCCCACCTGACTGCACCCTCCCTTCATTCAGGGAGCTGGAGAGAGAGAGAAGGTCCCTCCTGAGACTCCTCCAGGCTGAACCTCTCCAGCTCCCTCAGCCTCTCCTCATCAGCCTCTCTCTCTAATCCTTTCCCCAGCCTCCTTGCTCCTCTGGACCTGCTCGAGCCCCTCAACCTCTTGCGTGAAGTGAGGGTCTTGTTGACCCTCATCGTTTCTATTCAATTATAGACATGAAAATCCAGTGTTTTTTCTCTCTGGAGATAAAAGCACTTCAGACAAAAACAACTGAGAGACTGCACATCCCCAGTTCATTCCTAAAAATACCCATTCCTAGGGCACAGCCGTGCTTCAAGGCCTTTGATAGCGGGAGGACAAAGTCTTCCCATGTGGTCTCTCATCACTAATGCCCATTTCAAGTGTGAGCGGCCGCTCAAGCCAGGGTTCCTTTGATTGTAAATGAGACCAAGTGTTTGCATAGAGCAGTGGTGTTTTACAGACCGTCTCTCAGCAGTAGAGCTACTCAAAGTTTCAAACTCGGGGTTTACTCGTTGAAAAGTGGGGTGAAACACTGGGAAAACATGGATCACAGCATCCCAGAACAATCCTGGCTGGAGAGGAGCTCCCAGCTCCCCCAGTCCAACCATCCCCACCCCAACCAAACCCCTCAGTCCCTGAGAGACTGATGGACACAACCTGACCCCCTCCCTGCTGCCCCTCGAGCAGGGCAGGAAGCACCATGGCTACAGGGTTCTTCAACACCTCCAGGCAGGGGGACTCCAGCACCTCCCTGGGAAGGCCCTGCCAGTGCCCAACCACTCTGGCTGCAGAGGATCTCTGCCTCAGATCCAGAGAGGACTTGGTTCCAGAGAGCTACCAGAGTTCCTGCCCTTGGGTTTTGAAGGATTTAGTGTTGTCCTTGCTGCCATCACACAGGAAACCCAACTGTCTCATGGAGAGCTAACTACTTCCCTTGGCACCAAAACACCCTTTTGACTTCTGTGCAGCTGTGGTTTTCCCTCTGGAAATCAAATTGGATGCTGGGGGAAAGAGTTTTCACCTGGTTTCCTCGTAACTCTGATGCTAAGAAAAACCCGAGTGGTTTGATCACAGAATCACAGATCTGGGATGGGACCTCTGGTCCAACCCCCTGCCAGGGCAGGATGTGGTCAAATGTTCCCCAACAATTCAAGTGCTGCAGTTACCATCCTTCAGCTGCATGTGTGCCCAGAGCAGGGCACTCAGGGCCACAGCCAGGCTGTCCTTCAACACCTCCAGACACGGATGGGGACTCCTCCACTGCCCTGGGCAGTCCAGTCCAGGCTCTGAGCACCCTTTCCCTGAGGAAGAGCTTCCTCACATCCAACCCGAGCTCTCTGTGTGTCTTCCTGTTTCGACAGCGAAGTCAAAGGGACTGATTTACTGTTGCGCTGCCAAGTCGAGCTGCTCTCACTGGCTGTAATTTTAGATCTCTCTCTGCTTTTATGCGTTCACGCGGCCGAGCTGCACTGCTTAGGCAGCTGAGTGCCTGGTAGCGCTGATTCCTGCCGGCTCCGTGACTTCTGCAGCTGGAGAAGGAGGCTCCACGGGCAGAGCTGCTTTCAAGGGACAAGACTGTTAGCAAATATTAGCGGAGAGGCCAACCACAAGGCCCCGCTCGTCCTGTGTCGACGTCTGCAGTTCCTGGCTGCGTGAAGGAAGCAGGTGAAGTCTTTAAAATAAAGCTGAGCCGAGCACATAGAGGGTTTTTCCTTGCTTCAGCATTCACGCAGCTGAGCAAGGCTCAGGGGTGTTGCGTTAGCATACAGGGAAAGCTGTTCAGGTTCTAACGAGAGGCAGAAGGAGTGAAGGTGCTCTCTGTCTGAGTGAAAACAGTGTCTGTGCAACAGGGCTGGAGAAGGAGATGGAGTGGAATCAGCAGTAGGAGTAATTTGGGGCAGTTTTGACAGCAGAGGGGCTGTCCTGTTGGCTGGTGGTTTGTTCTGCAGTGCGAGTGACAGCAGCGTGCCTCCCAAGTTATCAGCTACAACTGGGTTCTGAGTCATTTTGTGGAGGATCACAGGGTGTCAGGGACTGCAAGGGACCTCGGAGGATCATCCGGTCCAGTCCCCCTGCCACAGCAGGAGCCTCTAGACCCAGGAGCACAGGAACAGCCCAGGAGGGTTTGAAACGGCTCCAGAGAAGGAGACTCCACAGCCCCCTGGGCAGCCTGTTCCTCTCTCAGCTGTACACCGGGCTTCCCCGGCACTGTGCTCTGTGGAAAGGAGGAATTAAATCTCCATGAGGCTGTTCCTACTGTTAGCCGTGGTGTCGTGGGTCAGTGGTCACAGACCTCCGATCACTGGGGATGCTGGGCTTCCCCTGCCATCCTCTCTACCGTTCTTACTGCCAAGTCTGATTGGGGATCCATCGCTCTAGAAAATTCTGCCAGGCTGGTGCCCCTTTTTGATGGATATATCTGAGTTAAGGACGAGGCAGGGCAGCTTCTGCCTTTCCACAGCAAAGCGGTGAGAGGAGGGTGCAGAGAGGCAGGGGTTGCTCTGTTCTCCCCGGTGCCCAGTGACAGGACCAGGGGCAGTGGCCTTCAGCTGCGCCAGGGGAGGGTCAGGGTGGGTGTCAGGAGGGATTTCTGTGCTGAAAGGGCTGTCAGGCACTGGAACAGCTGCCCAGGGAGGGGGCCGTGTCCCTGTGCCTGGAGGGGTTGAAGAGCAGGGTAGCTGGGTGATCCTGGAGGTCCTTCCCAGCCAGGAGGATTCTGTGATTCCTTGTTAATTAATGTGTTTTCTATTACCTTCCTTTTGGAGAGCTCATTATCTAGAGGAATCTCTCTCTTCATTCAAACGTTTCATTTTGTCAGAGGAGAAAGAGACAGAGGCACAGAAGAACTGCTTTCACTGGATTGTTTGACAATGGCTGCGATAAGAATTGTCTGGGAGAATTATATGGAAGTAACAAAGGGCCTCACAAAATGAGGACGTTACAAAGGCTCTTTTATGAGCACAAATTATTGATGTCCTTAAAAGAGAGAGACAGAGAGAGAGAGAGGAGTTGGGTGATTATGTAGGAAATTGCAAAGATTACACTGAAGTTTGTCTTTACCCGGGGAGGACGCTTCCTTGGGATCATCAGAGGAAGCCCCATGCTCTTCTCCTCCTTCCCCACCCCTGTGTCCACAGCACGTGCTACTTCCTTTGCTCTAACACCAGGGAGAGGCTGAGCTGCTCTGAGGTGAGGGGTCTGCAGAACAGGGCCTATCAAAAACAGCTGAGGGAACTGGGGATACTGAGTCTGGAGAAGAGGGAGCTGAGAGGAGACCTCCTTGTTCTCTACAGCTCCCTAACAGAAGGTTGTAGTGAGGCTGCTGCTGGTCTCTCCTCCCAAATTCCCAATGCTAGGATGAGGGGAAATGGCCNTTGGTCAGGGAGATGCTGGAATGAAGGTTGGACTTGATGATTCCGGATGTCCTTTCCATAATGATCCTATCCGTTTCTCACTGACTGAGTATTCCTCAAGTAGAGCAGTTCTGTAGCTGCCTCTGGCTGTTTTGCCCGTGTGATGTTGCCTCTGCACAGCCAGCTTCTGCACCCAGATCATTTTGATCACCTGTCCTCGATGCCATCACCCTCTTAGGATCCAGTTGTGCCAACAGGACTGCATGAAGTCTCCACTGAGTTTGATGGGGAGAGGCTGGGAGCGGGGAGATCATACCAGCTAAATAAGTGGGAGATTGAGAGGAAAGCAGAGAGAGAGACAGAGAGGTTATACTAGCTATTCTGGGCATCCATCACCATGACAGCTACCTATTATTAGATCTATCCTATGCACACGTATTTCCACAGCGTGCAGAGAGCTGGTCTACTAGTTGCAAGAGCATTTTCTCCCTCTTTTAAAAATGTCAGAGGCTCTTTATCCAATCTACTTGGTGAGCAGATTCANAATAACTTTGATTGCCTGTCCTCGATGCCATCACCCTCTTAGGATCCAGTTGTGCCAACAGGACTGCATGAAGTCTCCACTGAGTTTGATGGGGAGAGGCTGGGAGCGGGGAGATCATACCAGCTAAATAAGTGGGAGATTGAGAGGAAAGCAGAGAGAGAGACAGAGAGGTTATACTAGCTATTCTGGGCATCCATCACCATGACAGCTACCTATTATTAGATCTATCCTATGCACACGTATTTCCACAGCGTGCAGAGAGCTGGTCTACTAGTTGCAAGAGCATTTTCTCCCTCTTTTAAAAATGTCAGAGGCTCTTTATCCAATCTACTTGGTGAGCAGATTCAAGCTTGTTGGGGCGGTGGGTTTTTCCCCTCTTAACTAAGTAAGTCAGGAGGAGCCTGTTTTTCTTGGAAGTTATTTCTGCTCAAAGGTTGCGCTTGTTCTCACCATTTGGATGCTGGAGCTGCGTGTGCTGAACACTCTGTTCAGAGGTTCTGGTCTGTCATCAAAGTACAGCTGTATCTTACGGCCGATCTGGAATTAGGATGAGGTTTCACGAATGCCCTAGGTTGCTCGTGCGCGTTGCAGCGAGCGGCGCCTCGATGCCAGGAAATCTGCTGCTCACACATCTGGGTAAAAGGAGCAAACAATGAGGGGAGATTGAAATTCCTGTAATGCCAGCAAGGGAACTGTCGTCTTCAATGTAACCAGTAATTCTTCCTGTAGTTGGTGACTCCCCAGGTGACCGTGTTTCCGTGGCTAGTGGTAACGTTAGGCACCTTAAAGGGATGAAAATGAGGAGCGGGGGGAAAGAACCTGCTTTGGAAAGCTATTTATTTTGCTGAGAGGTAGGGGTTGACTGGATCAGCCCCCTGAACCACCTAGCTGCAAACACTGCTGCTGCAAGGCAAGCTTGTGAGCGGGGATGGAAGCAGGAGAGACGGCGGAGCATGGCACTCCCGGCTAAGACGCTGCTGCTGTACAGTACCTGCCTCTGTGGTGGAAGGGTCTCTGCGATGGGGAGTGCTGCCAAACCTCATTTCTCTGGGCCAGGGTGGAACTGGAGGTTTCTTCTCTGCTTTCTTTTGAGTTGCAGCCATCCTGTGGAAGCCCTGGGTTGCAGTGTCGGTGTGGAAAGACAAGGGCTGAACTTGGGTCGCTTTCCCAGCCCCGGGTTGAGAACGAAGCCCCTGGTCCTGCTGAGCCCCCTTTTCTCCCACAGCAAGGCCAGTAGAGGCTGGGCCATCCCTCCTCTCCCCCCTGCCACTCTCCCTGCTGCTGGGTGGATCTGGCATCCCTGGCTGCTTGTCCTTCATCCTCCACCCCTCACCCTGCTAGACGCACACAGACAACAGCTTTAATGAGGTAAAAGAGGAGACCTTGAGAAAAGTCAGAAGCATTTGGGGAAGAAACCGGGTTGGAAATGAAAAGAGTTCAAGAGTTTCACCAGTGATCCGTGAAACGCAAAGGAACAGTGGATGTACTTGGGAAGGAGCAGAGAGTAATCAGCAGAAACTGTGGATCCAAGGTTAATGGGGATGGGGGAGGGATGAGAGGAAATTTCAAATCATTACCCAGACAAAAGAGAGAGGATGGGAGAAAGAGACCCTTGCATGCGCTGTAGTCACTGGCAAAGTTGCTGGTCACACATTAGCAAGTGCCTTCGCATTGTGGAGAGAGGAGGCCCCTCTCCTTTAAAAGCAAGACCTGATTTCCTTAAAGAACACGAAAAATCTCAGAGGACCTCCAAGAATTTGCATTTTCTACCCCAACAGTTGCTTGCTCAGACGCTGAAAGAATGGTGCAGAGAGAGCTGGACAGACTGGGGCAATGGGCAGAGGCCAGTGGGGTGAGGTTGAACAGGGCCAAGGGCAGGGTCCTGCACTGTGGCCACAAGAACCCCCTGCAGCTGCAGCCTGGGGGCTGAGTGGCTGGAGAGCAGCCTGGCAGAGAGGGACCTGGCAGTACTGGGTGACAACCAGCTGAACAGGAGTCAGCAGGGTGCCCAGGGGGCACCAAAGGCCAGTGGCGTCCTGGCTGGGATCAGCACTAGTGTGGCCAGCAGGACTCCCCCTCTCCTGGGCACTCAGGGGGCCTCCCCTTGAGTACTGGGGGCAGCTGTGGGCCCCTCACTTCAAGAAAGAGAGGGAGGAGCTGGAGCAGGCCCAGAGGAGCAACGAGGCTGGGGAAGGGACTGGAGGGAAAGGCTGGTGAAGAGAGGCTGAGGGAGCTAAGGGTGTTTAGCCTGGAGAAGAGGAGACTGAGGGGGGACCTTCTCTTGCTCTCCAACTCCCTGAAAGGAGGCTGTAGTCAGGTGGAGATCAGGCTCTTCTCCGACACAACTAGCTCAGGATGAGAGGGCAGGGCCTGAAGCTGCCAGGGGAGGGGGAGGTTGGATGTTAGGAAGCCCTTCCTCAGGGAAAGGGTGCTCAGAGCCTGGACTGGACTGCCCAGGGCAGGGGGGGAGTCCCCATCCGTGTCTGGAGTTGTTGAAGGACAGCCTGGCTGTGGCCCTGAGTGCCCTGCTCTGGCTGCTGTGGTGCTGTCAGGTGCCAGGCTGGGCTGGAGGAGCTCAGAGGGCTCTGCCAGCCTCAGTCATCCTGTGCTTCTGTATTTTGTGCAGGGATGAACAAAATCCTTGCCAGTCACTCCGGATTCACAACTGAGGCAGCCAGTTCTCCACAGCACACACATGTCTTGCATAACGTTGTTTGCCACCAGGCAAACGCCTCTCTTGTAGCCCCTGTAGAAGGTACAGATTGCTTTGCTGATCTTCCTGCGTCACAGGGCTCTATCCTTCTGCCACTGCACCTCTTTGGGTCTGAGGGCTGTGTAAATATGTGCAAACATCACACGGGTTTTGTGAGGGGGTTATTTTTATTCGCTGTGTTTTTATCTGAGGGAGAAAGTTTGTTTATTAGTAGTGAATGTCTTCGTGCACGAGTGCAGAGAGCTGGTGGAAGCTGAAACCTTATAGGGACTTTAAAAAGCAAGCAGACACCATAAACCAACAGTTTGAACCCCAGGAACGCGGTCCTCTCAGTTTATACTGAGCAGTGGCAGTTTAAATGAGAAGACCTTACCTCAAGTTTCTAAAGAATGATGCTGATGGAGTTTCTCTCTAACGAGAGATCGGAGGTGGTGATTATAAGGAACTAAAGAAGCTGCCTGCCAAGCCTCAGCTCCCTGGGGAGCTGATTCGACTCATGCAGTTGTGTGCGTACGTTTGGAAGGCAGGTTTCAGTGATGAGAGCAAAACGTGGTACTAGACCCTGACAGTGAAGTGGGAGGGAGTGAGCAGACGTGTGTGAGTGCTTTAATGTACAGGAGCTGCATGTGTGCCCAGAGTAGGGCACTCAGGGCCACAGCCAGGCTGTCCTTCAACACCTCCAGACACGGATGGGGACTCCCCCACTGCCCTGGGCAGTCCAGTCCAGGCTCTGAGCACCCTCTCCCTGAGGAAGGGCTTCCTAACAGCCAACCTCACCCTCCCCTGGCAGCTTCAGGCCCTGCCTGCTCATACTGGTGCTGGGTGCCTGGGAAAAAGCCTGACCCCCACCTGACTGCAGCCTCCCTTCAGCCTGTCCCTCCAGTCCCCTCCTCAGTCAAGCTGAGGAAGTTTTCCATCAAGTAGATAAAAAAACCTGTGAGTACCAAATGTATTTTGTATTTTTCTATTCCTTTCTCTTCAGTTCTGTTTTCAGAGCAGACGAGGGCAGAGTGCCCTCAGCAAGGTCAGTCACATTAAGGTCAGTCCAGTTACCCAACATAATGAGAATTAAGAACAAAACACGAGCACAAAGCATCCGATCACGGGCTTTGTAACCCATCAACCCGAGCTGAGGAGTAGAAGGGAACAGTACGGACCAGCAGGGTCATTTGCAGTCCAGTCCTGTGAGGGACAACTGGGATCCCACGCAAACCTGCTTGCTTGTTTCATTTGCTTGCTGCAAAGTAGTCTTCAAGGGATTCATCACTCGGAGAAGGGGCCCCGGGTGTCAGCTGGGACACAGGAGGTTCCCCACTAAGAGGAGAAGCAGCTTCTTCCTGGTGAGGGTGCCAGAGCCCTGGCAGGGGCTGCCCAGGGGGGCTGTGGAGTCTCCTTCTCTGGAGCCGTTTCAAGCCCTCCTGGGCTGTTCCTGTGCCCCTGGATCTGGGGGCTCCTGCTGTAGCAGGGGGTTGGACTGGATGATCTTTCGAGGTCCCTGCCAATCCCTAACAGCGTGTGACTCTGTGAAGGTGAAGACAGAAAGCTGGGACAGCTGTTTAGTCACATCAGCTTTATTTTCCTTGTGCCTTTGTACCGCGTGCATTTACAAAGAGGAACTTGAAGGGAACCCTCTAGGAAAGGAAACCTTTGGGAACAGATGCTAGCCAGTGCAGGAGGGATCTCTCCGCGCCCCGTTCTTCAGATTCAAAGTGTTTTTCATGACTGTCCTTTAACTTTTATACTCGCATAATCCTCCTTCAGCAATGCAAATGGGCTGAGATGCAGGCGTGCGGGGAGCAGGGGGCATGCGCAGCCGTTCTGCCAGCACAGCCGGTATTGCTGAGCCAGGGCACTCTAACATCATGAGTCAGCCTGTTCCTAGCTCGTCATGAGACTGAATTAAAGAATCATGAGATGCTCTCCAAGTAAATTTGGGCTTCCTTTTCTCGCTCTCTGATTCCGCCTGTGACGGATGCTCGGGATGTTTGCATGGTTCTGCAAATAAACAGAAGGACCAGAGCAAAGGGTGTTTAAAACAGGGAGGCAAAGGATCGCCTTGTGAGAGCGGGCAAAGCGTCTTCTGCAGAGATATCAACAGAGTAAAACAGGCTTTCCAGAAACGTGAACTGCCTGGCATCCTTATACAACTCACTTAGTGTTTAACTGGGACAAGGATGGAGAGGCTGGCATTTAGCCCAGAAAAAATCACAGAGATCACAGAATCATTGAGGCTAGAAAAGCGTTCTGAGCTCAGCCAGCCCAGCCTGGGACCTGACAGCAGCACAGCAGCCAGACCAGTGCACTCAGAGCCACAGGCTTAGGAAGGCTGTCCTTCAACACCTCCAAGGATGGATGGAGACTCCCCCACTGCCCTGGGCAGCCTGGTCCAGTGCCCAGCCACTCTCTCAGCACAGAGCTTCTTCCTCAGATCCAGTCTAACCCTCCCCTGATGTAGCTTGAGGCCATTGCCCCTTATTCTAGCATTAGGAATTTGGGAGAAGAGAGCAGCAGCAGCCTTGCTACAACCTCGTTTGAGGGAAGTGTAGAGAGCAGTGAGGTCTCCTCTCAGCCTACTCTTCTCCAGGCTCAATAACCCCAGTTCCCTCAGCCGTTCTTCTCAGGGTCTGTTTTCCAGCCTTCTTCCCAGCCTTGTTGCCCTTCTCTAGCCCCACTCCAGGCCCTCAATATCCTTCCTTTCCCTGAGGAAGGGCTTCCTTACAGCCAACCTAACCCTCCCCTGGCAACTTCAGACTCTCCTCTCTCATCCTGGCGCTGGTTGCCTGGGAGAAGACCTCGACCTCCACCTGACTACCATTTCCCTTCACGGAACTATAGAGAGAACTTGGGAACTTAGTATG
>VZRI01002823.1:1736-66921 GCA_013397515.1 Upupa epops
CATTTGAAACCCACATGGACTTGGTCTGGGTGATCCTGCTGTGGCGGGGGGATTGGACTGGATGATCTTTTGAGGTCGCTTCCAATTCCTGCTAATTCTATGATTCTATAATGTGGTTTAGACTGATGACAAACAGGATGCAAGAAATAGCATGCTCGAAAACACTCTTAGCACAAGCACACACAGTTTTGTCTGCCAAAGTTTCTGTACAACAGTCCTTTAACAGGTCCTACTTAGTTGTTCTTGACAATATGAATAAAGAAGTGATAAAGATCTATGTAGGAATCAGATGCCACTAAGGACTCAAGCCCCATGTTTCTTATCCTTTACAACTCCTAGGCTTTTTCCTCTGTGCTTGTGCAATACTTGCTACTGCTGAAGTCGATGACAATTTATATTCCATTACTTATATTATCCGATTTCAGGGGTCAAAATGCCAACATGAACAATTCATGAATTACAATTAGCTTTTGAACATAACTGTAGGTCAGCTGCTCCTAAGAACAGAGTGGTCACCTGCAAACTTTGGATAAGCTGGTTTTTAATACTTCTTACCACACTCCTGTAATGAGCTAGAAGTCTTGTAGACATGCATTGTCATAACGTATAATAACGGTTATTTATAAAAGTGGAACTGTTATTGCTTAAATTGTTCTATATACTCTTTGAAAAGCTTTAGTATAATCTATCAGGAGAAAACACTGGCCAAAGCAGTAGTTATTTTCAGTTTTAGGCAGAGACTAAGAGCACAGCTGAGATTCACCTGAGGAGAAAGAAACCAATCAACAACAAACATCACATCAGAAACCCAAGATGCTTAAACCGTCGAATAAACACATGCTGGTACTCTAGTAGCCTTCTGTTAGTTAAAAATTGTTGAAAAACAGTGTCAATGTATTGTAATGTAGATGAATCACTTCAACATCTAAGGAACATTTGCTTACATAATCTAAGCAAGTATAATCTCACTTCTCAGTTGCTCAATGTTGTCCTGATTTGAACTGTTTAGATAAAGCTACACATTTCAATTTTGTCACAGGTTACTGATTTCAAGGGTTTCAGGAAATTGTTCTTTTAGAACTCAATGGAGATCTGACAAATTAAGAAGCATCTAAGAAAATAAAATTAAAAATTAATGTGTCAACAGTTGTTTCTATAGTAACAAATACCAAACCTACAATACTAAGTGAGAATGTTTTGTTTAGTGGACTGTGAAAATTCTGTAAAAAAATGAAAGTTAACAGGGTCCTAAAAATCATTGTTTCTCAGAATAGAAGCTAATATCCAAATAGATCGTTTTGCCTTGCACTGAAACTTAAACAACTAAACCAAGTGCACCTTTGGATACAACCCCCCTAACTTTGTGTAATAACAACAGTTTACATACTAAACACAAGGAGCATGTTTGGCCTTACTTTCTTTAAAAAACAACTAGCAAGCCAAGCCAAATAAAATAACAAAAGTCCATTTTTGTGGGATTTATCCTATAGCATTGAGCTGAGCCTCCCATACTCACTAGTAGAGACTTCGCATCTGTGCAGCCTGGCAAGAACCAGCACTTAGCCAACAGCAGCAAGAAAACTTATTACATGACCTGCCAGCACCAGTGTTGTGAATTGGAATCAAAACAAACCATTTAAGGCAGCCCGTAAAGTCACTCCATTTGATTTTAACAGTTTTTAGGAACTTGATTATATTGGTTCTTTGTATAGGATAAAAATCTGCTCTGGAAGACCAATCACACTAACTCATAAGAAAGACACACAAAATACACACTAGATCAACCACCAAAACTATCTTTTTAACAATGGAAATAATTGATAAGCAAATAAAAACTGTATTAAGTATTTCAGACAAGTAAGACATTAAACCACAAGACCAACATTTGTGGTAAGGGCTGACAAACAACCGTCCAAAAAAAATTGTACAATATCTGAGCGGGAAAACTGCGCATTAATGGAGAAATTGCATTTTTGCTATTTAAAAGGGGACACAAACATTCTGCTACGACATCTGTTCGTAGGTTCTACTGCAGCAAAAAAACAGAAAACCAGCAGAATTCTAGCTGTCAAAACATATTCTCAAATTAAAGCGAGGAAGAAGAAGTAAGTGCCGAACAATTACACACTTCCAGCATCACAAGTCTAGCATTTAGACAGAAAAAAAAAGCATGCAAGAGCACAGATACAGTCTTAACACTCAACCAAATGCTAGAAAGACTAGTAAATTGGAAATGCACTCAGACACACACACAGTTCTACAAAAATTTACTGAGATCTGTGAAGAAGCCTGGTGTCAGACTCATGAGTTAACTTATCCCTGCCAGAGCATCTAAACACAGACTCGGATTAAAGCACATGAACAGTATCCCTTTGGTCCAGCGGGAGCTCACCATGCTGAATGCACATGTATATGGTTTTCTGGACAGGGTCAAGACCAATCTCCTCTTCTGACTTCTAATACTAAAACCAACCAATGTGGAAGAGTGATCACAGCACTGCCAGGAGACACAGCCACAGCAGGATGGAGAGAACCCCTTTATATGTTCAGGATATTGTTACATTTAAAAGACAGCTTTACTTATCTAAATTCCTGAGCCACAGTAAAAGCAACTATTCCCATTCACAGAAGGTAACTAGACTGTTAGAAGCTTTCTAGCAGTCATCCTCGGTTTCAGTGTTATTCTCTGTATTAAATCACCTTTTTAAATAAAATGTTTGGGATATTGCAAGCATTACGGCATTGATTCTTGAAGGTACATTTTTCTTTTAACAATGTAATGACCTTCCTGCACAACCCATAACTGAGCTTTATCAAGTTGCTTTAAGTGGAGAAAAACAGGTAAAAGAGGCTTATGAAAATGCCCCAGCACTGTAAGTGAACTGGGATATATGCTGCTTAGCTACCACTTCCTGTACTAGCAAATGTTTAAGAGAATGCAGATCACAAATGCATCCCACTCACCTTCAAGCTTTTGACTTCACTAAACCAAGCACTATCTCACCATCTTTCTAAGTGGTTATTAGACACCAGTTTGAAAAGAGTTCCACTGACTACAGCTTTACACCAAATTTCATTTTTCAGCAGGTGCTGTTCATGTCATGTGAGCTCACCTGGCTGTCAGACACCAACGTCACTGCAGTAGCTACTAGTAGCACTGAAGAGTTCAGACATCAGAAAATCTAAATGCAAGCAAGCAACAAGTTTTAAAGCTGAGCCTGTGTTCCAGCCCACAACAAAGACAGAAACAGAAAAATCCCCTTGGAATCTTTCTTGTGATGTTATAAATATTTTTATTTATATATTTTAGAAGGACACTCTCACAAATATAATGGATGTGAATGCTAGATATTGGAAATACCAATTGACAAAAGTTTCCTAGTAAATAAAGGATCCCAAAACAACATGTAGGAACAGCAGTAGGCACCTGAGGAACACACCACAGAAAAGACCTTTAATGAGATTATCTAATCCAACCATTAATCTAACTCTGTCCAGCCCACCAGTAAAGCATCTCCTTGAGTGCTGTACCTACATAACTACAGGACTTTTATCAAATGATTTGTGTAGGCACGGAACCAGACAATCTTGAAATGTAATTTTTCTTCAGTAAGTCCAAAGAAAGGAAACAGACAAAAAAGGAAAAGGCTTTTCTATTATGGTATATATTTTAGAAATACAGTATTTTCTGTTCATGTGAATGAAAAACTCCTTTTTGTGCATTCACATTGTTTTGTACTTTTGCAGTAGAATTGAAAATCCAGTGCTGTCATGTTAATCCTCAGCAATACCTATGACCACCAGTTACTACTGCATGTGCAAACAGGTGCGAGGCAGTGCATATTTTTCCATATTTTATTAAACATGTTCCATGATATTAAGGCAGGTGTGTAAACAGAACTCTTCTCTTCCCTCACAAATTGAATTTGAGACCACACGGCTGGCACAAATTAGGTTGTGATCTGAGCCAAACTGTTTCACATTAAAAAGAGGCAGATTCCCAAAAGTACTTCATTTTTTGTATAACTGAACTATACCCAGAAGACAGGGAAGAATGCCTTTCTGTTTAACTCATCACATTAATCAAGCAAATTCAGTCTAAAAAAATATTAACAACTATTCCTTTCTGCTCTACCACAAAACATATTTCTTTGCCCATAAAAACAGGAGAATTCATAATTAAGAAGCTCTGCTTCTTGACCTTAAATACAAAAAGACTAATCATTAGAAAGAAAGCTTATTTAAGCTATTTTATGTTTGCAAAGATCTTACAATATCAGTCTTAGTCATATTTTTTTTTATGTCCTTCACATAATCATAAATATAAAAAACATCTCATCTGCATCTTAGAGATAATTCTGCAGCTTGTGACCTGCCACTTCTTCCTCCTATCCTTCCTCTTTGCTGTAGCATTTTAAGATTGAGGTTTTAGTCTACATCCCTTGCTTGGGTTATTAGTTTGCTGGCAGTACCAGGAGTAAAGCAAAACAGAATCTATGCAGCAAAAAAAAAGCTACTTTCAGAAATAAGCCACAATTCTGTGAATTCTGTGAAGCAACCTGCTTTTGCAAGCAGTGGAGCCTTCCAGTGCACAGAGTCAGCGAGCTGGCACCAGTGCCCTTGCAGGTGGGGAGCAGGCAAGCCACTGGCTTGAAGCACTGGCAGAAGTTTGTTAGTTGTGACAAGCTTTCTCAGTTTAAGTCCTGTGCAAGTGGTTGTTAATAGGTTGGAGGTTGCTCTAAAGATGAAATTTTTGTCTTCCAGCAATATCTTTATTTCCAAATTAAGTGACTGCTCCAAAAGGCCACAAATTGGCAGGACGACACTGAGCCCCAGCCCAGAAGATCCCACAAAGCTTCTGTGGTGCAGCACCACCTCAACTCGCCAGAGGCACAGCTCAGCTCCTGTAACCATCCTGGCTGAAGGAACACCAACACGCAACCTCTTACAAGGTTTGGGCCCTGGAGGTCAATTTGAGACAGATGACACCAAGTTGTGGGGGAGTGTCAATCTGTTGGAGGGGAGGAAGATGCTGCAGAGAGATCTAAACAGGCTGGGTCAATTGGCAGAGGCCAATGGGATGAGGTTTAACAAGGTCGAGTGCAAGGTCTTACATTTTGGGCACAGTAACTCCCAGCAGAGCTACAGACTGGGGGATGAGTGGCTGGAGAGGGACCTGGGAATACTGGTCAATCTGCTAAATATGAGTCACCCATGTGCCCAGGTGACATGAAAAGCCAATGGCATTCTGGCTTGTATCAGGAATAATGTGGCCAGCAGGACTAGGGACGTAATTCTCCCCTTGTACTGGGAACTGGTGAGGCCTCAGCTCGAGTACTGGGTGCAGTATTAAGGCACTGGAGCAGGTCCAGAGGTGAGCAGCAAGGCTGGTGAAGAGACTAGAAAGTCTTATCAAGGTAGGCTGAAGGAGATAGGGTTGTTTAGCCTGGANTCTGCTAAATATGAGTCACCCATGTGCCCAGGTGACATGAAAAGCCAATGGCATTCTGGCTTGTATCAGGAATAATGTGGCCAGCAGGACTAGGGACGTAATTCTCCCCTTGTACTGGGAACTGGTGAGGCCTCAGCTCGAGTACTGGGTGCAGTATTAAGGCACTGGAGCAGGTCCAGAGGTGAGCAGCAAGGCTGGTGAAGAGACTAGAAAGTCTTATCAAGGTAGGCTGAAGGAGATAGGGTTGTTTAGCCTGGAGAAGAGAGGACTTGCAGGACCTTATCCCTCTGTATAACTACCTGAAGGTAAGTTGTAGACAGGTGGGAGTCAGGCTCTTCTCCCAGGCACTAGTGATAGGACGAGAGGGCATGACCTGAAGCTGCACTAGGGGAGGATTAGGTTATATGTTAGGAAGCACTTCCTCACAGAAAGGGTGGTTAGACATAGGAATGGACTGGCCAGGGAGGTGGTAGAGTCACCATCCCTGGAGGTGTTTAAGACTGGACATGGCACTTAGTGCCACAGTCTAGCTTATTGTGGTGATGGTTAGGTCATAGGCTGGATTTGATGATCTCAGAGGTCTTTTCCAGCCTCAATGATTCTGTGATTCTGTGATACTGTGATACCTCCAGAAGCAGGCAAGAGGTTTGCACTGAATCAGATACAGCAAAATGGTAATTTCTAAAATGGGGAAACCTTGACTTAATTGCATACTTAACTTTGGTACCGAGTTCCACACCCTCATTCATGGTAATTTCTTTCCAGTCCTTGGAATCAGATAAACCCAAGTATTCTACTACTATTTATTTACAGCTCTTCTTAAATTCTAGAAAAGAAATAATTCTCCTTCAGAATAAATTATGCAGATATCACAATTTTAAATAATGGATGTAGATAACATTATCAAAAACACAATTACAAAAAGTGCTTGTTTTCATGTCTAATAGTACTGCAATATTTAAGACAGCATTGTAAGCGACACAACATAAGGCAGCATAAGTAACTAAGATTCCTATCTGCCTCTGGGAGGGAAAAAAGTGTATTTTGAAGAACAATTAAAACAATTTGTGCCAGTCCATCTGACCACCATCTTCAACACTGCGAAGTCAAACTATTCATAACTTGCTGTGAAACTTGGCAGAAAAACAGCTTAGCTCAAAAATCTGCTTATTTCCTAGTTTTGTTACAGAGATCTTCCACAGAGCCTATGCCACACATGTATGTTTACAGAACCTGGGTTCTCCTACTATTAAACATCAATGCAATCTGTGTTTATATCATCTCCATCCTAATCAGATTGATTACTTCTGATATATTGCCCTGTCACACCACTGTAATACTAATCAAACAAATGGAGCTGCAGGGAGGTGAAGCTGATATATAGGTATTTAATACCACTTTTTTCTTCCCCTTTTTTTTGATGCTCATAGGCAAAACTACCATAGGAAATAACAAGCAACAAGTCACAAGCACAGCAAAATAAGTGCTGCATAGTTTTCTTATAGGCCATTGAATAAAAATATAATCTGGGATAGCACAATAAAACTACCCTTGACTGAGAAATGAGGCTGACAGTCTCACTTCACTTCTAGGAGGCAATCAGAGGTAAGAACATCCTAAAGAAGTGTCTTAGGGTAACAACAGGACACAGAAAGAGCTGTTTGCTTGGTCAGTCCTTACAGAACTTTCTCAAAAGACATACACAGATAACTTTGCAATTAAAAACATCTTTGTAAAAATTTGTAGACTTAGAATGTTTATTACAGTAAGACTTACAGTTAATCACTGTCTGCTGTAGCATTCCTGTACAAAGAAATTTAAGTAGTCATTATCTTTTGAATTCCCTTTCATCTCTAGAAGCAGCTAACAGTATTTCTAGGCCTCTATAAATCTCATTTACAGCTAGTAAACCAAGATAGAAACTGTATCACTGAAGCATACTTCATATATTACAGAGATGTGAAAAGCATTGTAGTTCATTTATAGGTCTATTATTTAATGAAGCTGCACTCCATCTTAATACGAAGTGCCAAAAACTAGCATATGGAAAAATCTTTTCATTGTCCCAAAATGCTTAGAAATAGCAGAAAATGTAAAATTGTATTTGAATAATCTGATATTGTCTTTGTTTTTCCTCTGTACCTGGAAATATTAATTGATCAAAATTTTTAATAATTCTTTAAAGATACTGCTTTTTACTTTCAAGCTAAAAGAGTTCTTTATAGTAACATCAACATTTATACAGCATTTTCTGGACTTGTACACTTCTATGCGACACCACATGAAGTCTTGCAGCAGCAGCTGAAAGTTTTCAAATGTTCTGCTCGAGACCAACACAGCTGAAAGCAAAAGGTAACACCTAGAAACAGCCACGAGTGGCTTCGGTCCCATTAAACTATGTAAACTGGGGTAGAAGTGGGGAGTGAATTTACAAGGACAATCTGGTAAGCATGCACGCATACATTCATGCACACGTGTCACCTACCCCACCCCTTTCAGGCTCTGCAGGAGACTACAAAGGGAAATCCAAGTTCTCAACAGGTCCACAGAGCACTACAAATATTATTCAGAAGCAATAAAAGTTGACCTTTATTTCTTATAACACATCAACAGAAACTTTTAATTTGAAAAACTAGACTGTGTTCTTAACTTCATATATAAATATTTCATAACTGGTGGAGCTGTAAACAAACTACAGCTAGTGGCTATTCATTTGGGCCAGAGGAGTAAAAACTACTTCTGAATACATCTAGGCCTTAAAAGAACAGTGATACAGGAAATTCTTCTAATGAAAACAATATATCTTGCACTGGCAAGGTAGCTGCCTGCTTCACACAAAGAATTATAAATAAATATAAATGTAGGAGAATCCTGCTACTTCAAGTTCTGTTATAGCAGTGTGTTTCTGCTTCTTCCCTCCCCTTTATATTTAATACCAAGCACTTTGAGACAGGACAAGGGGTCACAGTCTTAAGCTCCACTGGGGGAGGTTTAGACTTGACATTAGGAAAAAGGTTTCTTTACTGAAAGAGTGATCAGATTTGGACTGCCCATGGAGGTGGCTGGGTCACCATCTCTGGAGGTGTTTAAGGTTAGGCTGGATGAAGTGCTGAGTGGCATGATCTAGATGTCAGATGTTTAGGGTTACTTGGTTGGTTGTAGGTTGGACTGGATGATCTTTAAGGTCTTTTCCAGCCTCATCATTACTGTGATACTGTGATAATGAGACACGTGTAGCTCAAGAGATTACGTACTCCCACTGCTTATTCTTCATCTAATACTTCAGCCTAACACAGCATCATAATTAGGACCATAGAGATTACTAAATTCACAGTCATTAGGACAAGGACTAGGCACAACCTGGTTATTTTCCATTAAGCTGTGGGGAAACACTGGGTTTCCTCACGAGTCTTCTCAGTTTAGCTTTGCCAAACATGAAGGCTTCCACCGTCCACCACACTTCATTTTGAATCTTGTCTCATTTACACTCCAAAGAATGGATTAAGTCAAATTTGTTTTAAACTGGGCTTGAAGTCTCAGTTTCACAGGGAAATCAAGCGAGTTACTCCTAGCCCCATTGTGCAAGTTGAACACTGCTCTAATTATGCTGTCAAGCTGAGGACTGTGAGCGCTTAATAAACAGAGACCTGTTTTCATGCAAATTTTACTAGCAATAAAAAGATAGGAAGAAAAATATGTCAGCAGAATTGTTCCTGTAAGCAAAATGTTTTTCAAACGCTTTCATGACTTGTCAGCAGCTCTAAGTAGAAACAGTTACCAGGGTGAAGTCTTGCAGCAGCAGCTGAAAGTTTTCAAATGTTCTGCTCGAGACCAACACAGCTGAAAGTAAAAGGTAACAGCCAGAAACAGCCACGAGTGTCTGTGTTTCCACTTACACAGAAGCACACTTACACGTGAATGGCTTCGGTCCCATTAAACTATGTAAACTGGGGTAGAAGTGGGGAGTGAATTTACAAGGACAATCTGGTAAGCATGCACGCATACATTCATGCACACGTGTCACCTACCCCACCCCTTTCAGGCTCTGCAGGAGACTACAAAGGGAAATCCAAGTTCTCAACAGGTCCACAGAGCACTACAAATAAGGACTGGAACTACAGGAAAAGAAGTGAGCTCTTGGAAGACAGCAAGAGAAGACTGCTGCAGAAAAGTCTTGATGAAGTTCTTTCCAAGTAATTCTTTCACCGCTCCAACAAAAGGTAAGATGAGATTGGACTAGATGACCTTATGGGTCCCTTTCAGCCTAATGCATTCTATGATTCTGCGAGGATGCCAGAACATCCGAAGACCAGCTAAAATACAAACAAATTACACTCTTAATTTTTTACTTTCTGGCATAAGCTGTGGGGTCTAGAACAGATACAGTATTAAAAACTAGTATTAAAAACAGTATTAAAAACCAGAATTAAAAACTAGTACTGTAACTTATCAGACAACTTTTACAGACATTAAGCTACATAACACAAAGTGAGAGCCAGTGAGCCTGCAAGTCTCAGAGCTCCAAGCTGCTCCATAATATGGCTGTAAATCAAGCACTTACCTACAGCACAGGGGTGCTGTGACAATTAATTAATGTTTGTAAAGTGCACTGAAGCTGAAAATTGCTAGATACCATGCTAAATATTAATTACCACAACTAGAACACAGAACTACAATTGTCATTGTGCTCTCACTGTAAACTGCACTCACTGGATAAGCTGAGAAAGGTTCTCGGCACTGCTGGATGTGCTGCACGTGGCACCTTCCCAACCACCCTGCGAGGTAGCATTGAGCACACTCTCACACATACATGTGCACAATGTATGAGATTCACTTCTGGCTGAAGCCGTAAAGACAGCTTATGCATACAAACCATTTACCTATACTTCCTCGTCTATATGTTGCTTTGAGCCACTATGTATTTCAGAGCAGTGTGAAGGCAGTTGTGAAGCATGCCAGTGGCTACAGAATCCAAAAGCAGACAAAGCTCACTAACACAGACTCCTCTGTCCAGAAAGCTTGGGAAAGAAGCTAACATTTTACAGACACCAAAGCTCTAAACCCTATGGAACTTCCTGATGTCATAGTTTTACAGCTTCGTCATCTTTTTCCTTTGTGACCATCCTCATTTCAAATTGGCCTCAACTGGTCCTTTGGGTTGGTGCTGCTATTCTTAACGACCAACACAGTGCTCAGGTAGAATTAATCAGGCAAAGATACAGCCTTTAGGGAAACAAGAAGATTTTATTAAACCTACACCCAAGAAAAAGAAGGGAAAACCCCAAACAAACAAAACAAACAAAATAGAAACTGTCACAGACTGATTACACACCCTCCGAGAAAAATGAGAATTAGATAGCAGTCTTTGGCCTTAGTTGAGGGTCCCTGGGGGAAAGGCATATTCTGAAACAAAATGGAGACCAAGACCACCCCAGGCCAGAGGCATCCTCCCAACTCTGCTGGTCATGGAAAGCTGCTCCTACCACTCATCTCCTTTCTCTCCCTTGTTTTAACCAAGGTCTTCCAGGGGGTCATGTGGCATGGCCAGCAGATTACAGGTCACTCCCAACTCTGCCAATCATGGAGAGCCATTCCAATCACTCAGTCATACTGGTGCATGGCCAGCAGACATTGGGTCACACAAGCATGGTCCTCAGATGGCAGCAGTACCTGGGTGCAACACCACATACCTCAATCCCCAGTCCCTTGACATTCTGCCAAAGGAAGAATCTTTCCCACTTATTCAAACATCCCCAGTTTCTCAGTCACAGCTGTGACACAGTGATGGCAACGGAGCATTGGAACAGGCTGCCCAGAGGGATTGTAGAGTCTCCTCTTGAGGTGTTCAAGACCTGCCTGGATGTTCCTGTGCGTCTAGGTAATCCTGCTGTGGCAAGGGGATTGGACTAGATGATCTTTCAAGGTCCTTTCCGATCTCTAATGATTCTATGATTCTCTTCCCTGTGCTCCAGTTTTTCAGTTGCAGCTGTAATACAGCTTCTTTTTCTCCTCGGTCAAGTAAATCAAGATGGCACTAACTGCATGGTCAAGATGGCACCTGCGGGGAACGACAGGCAGCAGCGAGCCCTCTCCTCCATGACCCCAAGGAGTGTGGGAGCTAGGAGGCTGTAGCTCACCCGTTAAGAAGTTCTTTTAAAGCGGCCAGCCTGCGGTGCTGTCGGCCTGGAACAGCTTGCTGCTCCGGCACAGCTTGGCACTGCTTAGGCCGTGTTCGTGTGCCATGTCGCACCGAGAGGGCCAGTCAGGGGGCCACAGCCACTCAGGCTCCGCTTGCGGCTTAGCGTCAAGACTGTGCCACTAGCCACAATTAGGCTGCTCTTGGGGGAGTTGCATCTACCAGACCGTGCCACAGGCGCCATCGCTTCCCAAAAGAAGCCTCTTCCCCTGGACACTGCCCCCGCTTTATAGGGGGGTACTTCCCCCGCACCCCGGCTGCAACTCCGCTGGGGGGGTGGGGGGGTGGTCAGTAGGCATGTGTTTCTTCGCAGAGAAGCACAATTTCAAACCATTATAGTGACATACACTCTTCAAAATGGAGTACAACAAACACAACCATTTAAACAATGAAGGAAACAGCATCTTTAGAGCAGATAATAAATTTTAGAAAGCCAGCAAGAGATTTAATCCATGTGGAAATACAGATTCTATTAAAGTAGCAGCATTGTGCACTGTCATCAGTTAAGACTATTTTAAAGAGGGCAATTCAAGAGGAAAATGAGTAACTAGTCTAAGCTGGTAACTGCCACATGTACTGCATGGGGAATGTAGATGATAACAATCAACAAATTTGAAAATTCTAATCAATACCACATTCATCTCATATCTTCCTCACTGAAGGAAACTCTACAACCTGTTTGCTCTCAGCTAACTGCAGGCATATGTAAAATCAGTAACTTGCAATGATACAAGGTAAACTCATGCAGCAAAATACTTCCAGTAGGGTTCGAAAAAAACCACTTAACCACTCTTGTGAACAGCCTATTTTGCTTCTAGCTCAGACAGTGGGTGCAGATATATTTAGTTAGTTAGTTGTGGTTTTTAGGAAGAAGACAATAAAACATTAATTGAATGTGTCAGAAGAAGTATGTCAGAAGAAGTGTATCAATACAGAAAGACAGTGCAGCACATGTGCTTTTAAGTAATTGCAGGATACTGGCTCTACTCTTAAGTAATTATTACATCAGTTAGCCTATTCCCTATAGAGTTATGGACATTTATTTATTTATTTTGAAGGTAGTTTGCCCTTGTGGAAGTAATTGGTGTGCAGCTACACATCAGCGGGTTTTTTTAACATAACAATTAATTTTACTTGATTGTTTTTAAAACACACATTTTGCCTTCTTCCAAAAATGCTGCATGGAACACTCAGGCAATGAGTGAAAGGAGATGGAGGCACACAACATCCAACTACACTGATGTCCTACAGCTGCATGACATATTTCAAATCTCCTCTAAGTCTCTACCTCACAGTAACAACACCAGCCTTCATTTTTAAACCACTCTGCACTTCAAGTAGCAAGGGAACATTCAGGGAAAAAAATGTCTCAACTAGAAGTTACAGAGAAGAGTAACAACAGTGAGCAGTTTGGAAAGCTCCCCAGCCTCACCATGCATAGTAGACTCTAGACACATTTCTCATCTTCCACCTTCTAAAAACTAATAGGAAAAGCTCTTCAGCACAGAGACCCAGATCATCAGAAATGCATTATAGTTCTATCAGGATTTCATCAAGAACCTGCAGGTTCACCTGGATACCTACCAGATGGTTCTTCCAGCCTTTTGACAAAGCAGTGATACTTCCTTCTGGAGTGTGAGACACACTGTAGGCAGCAACTTGTTTCCTTACCTAAAGCAATTTGAGGACTCCATTCTCATGATCTTTTGTTCATTTGTCTGTCTTGAATGCCTTTATAAAAGGTACTTTTAACCGAAAGAGATTTTTTTTTTTGCATTTAAACACTAAAAAAGGGGGATCTAACACTGCTAATATTCAAATACCAGAACCAATCAAAAGGAACAACAAATTTTGATTTTTAAACTAATATATAATTAAATAGCTTTTATTTTCTATTTTAGGATGTTTCATCAAATATAGGAAGTTTGGTGAATTCCCACCCAGTTCCTCTCTCCCATTGAAAAGTGATGTAAGAGACAGAAGAGAGTCTTTTACTCAAGGAGTTTCCAGCACTCAAAACATATTAATGCCTATCTCACAATAATTGATCTTGTATTTAAACTGCAGGTGTGGGATGCATTTTAGGATACTAGAATTTCAGCTTTGACTTGGAGGAAGTTTGTCCCTTTATGCAATCTGGATAAGTGCTTCCAGTTGTGAGGACATACCCCCTCAAACATCAAAAATTTACAAAGCACATGTAAAGATGCCACTACTACTTTTTTAAGTATATTTTCCAGACAAGTCAGTCTCATTACCAGGGAGGGATTCATTCCTGAAAACTGAAAACCTTAGGACAGAACATTTTATGAGAATGAAAGTTAAGATGAAGTGACAGAGGAATGCAGATGTATGTGTGCACAGACACACTAGAAAGTCTTCAGCAGATTTCTTCACCTCTAAAATAAATGTACAGCATGAATAATCATAGTGAGAATGAAGCTTGACAGTAGGTATATAAAAAAAAAGCTAACTATTAATAAAGTATCATTAACTCTTCCTTTGAGCATCTTCCCAACTCTAGACAGCACATTATCATTACATTAATCTAGGAGTGCTCATGCAGTAGTAAATCACTTTGTTGATTCTCCATTTTTATCTGCTCTCTGTTATTTTCCTTCTATAATGGAAACAAATATCCAATAAACAAATTCCAAATGTCTTATTTTCTAGCTTTAGTCTTTAAAGAAAAACAAGCTTGAAGATTATCTTGATAAAATGATGCAGTGAATTTCTTTCATCAATAGACACTTTCAGACCCACTAACCACTTACACTGCACATCCACACCATTCCACTCCACAGTCCCTACCAGCATCTCAAATTTCTTTTGCTTTATCAGAACACAACGGCCAGCTGCAAGCCTGCAGATACCTGGTGTATCACCAACTTGGCTCCAACTGAGGAGTGACAACTTATAACAGTATAGTTACAGTATACTTATAAAGTAACAACCTTTAGGCTACATGGACAGACTGTGCACATATGTATAAAATTACAAGCTTAACATTCCTCCTTTTTCAGCCAAATGCAATTTAGGATATACTTAAACAAGTGAGAAAATAGAGCTTTTTAACATCTTAACATATCTTCGTACTTTGTGGCTAAACTGTGCCAAATCTTTGAGTCCAGATTCTGTTGTTAGGAAACAAGAGCAGGTGGGGCTTCCTTATCACACACAGTCCCTACTGCTCCAGGGGTTGGTTTGCTGCAAGTGCTCTACTTCACATATAACCATCCTCTGCCAGAGAATCTGGCTATATTGCAGCTTTTCATTTCTAAATCTAAAGTTGTCCAGAAAGCAAAGAATCACAACTAACATGGAAATTGTGGGAAAACAAACAAAAAAACCTGTTTAAATACAGAAAACAAGAGCAAAAATACCACTACAGCGTGGATGACCTGTAAGTCAACAGCCTTATGCGGCTGCTAAACTACCTTTTATACTCGAGATGCCTCAATTTCAATGTTAGGAACCAAAAACAAAAAAAAAAAAGTGCAGTAAAAGGAAGATTTTTATCTGGACATGACTTAGGATCCTTTTCAACATTCAAGATAGCTGATAACACTGAGGTGGTTACAGATTGTTTTTCCTTGGTTTTGTTTCACTGTCTTTCAAGTACATAGAGAAGCCCATCTGTCATGACTTTAAGACCCAACAAAAGCACCTGAGACAAAAATCTGAAAACTGAAGCCCACTACAACCTATTAAACATCTTGTCAAAACCTCTTGACTGTAGAAAGGTACCTCAGCAAATTCTCATAACAAAATCTGTAACTCAAACCATCTGTACTAGTGAGCACACACTGTCTTTTCTAACCAAAACATAACAATTTCTATAAAAACTTGCTAATTCTGCTATTTTCAGCTAGGAAGGATGTAAATTCATAGTGTTACCAGATATCACTTCCTCCCTGTCCTTTACAAGCAACTAAATTACAATTTTTGGTGCAATGAACACTACAGTAGAAGGTTTACAACATGCACTTTCACACTCAGAAGTGAACAGGGCAGGAGCAACGGAAGACAGTCACCACCCACTCATTACTTCTTTCTACTCAGGTTACAGTCCTCATTTATAATAAAAGGAAAAGCACTAGAAGTGGTGGTATCTTTTTTTCTTAAATGCTCATCCTATCATACCTTTCTTTTATAACAACTTCCTCATAACATATTTCTTAGGACAGAAAGGCATCATAGAACTACCTTCAATAAGGAGGAACCAGAGGTCATAAGATGAGTCTTAATGATTATATGAAGCTTTTGAAAAACATCAGGGGCTGTAACCACACCTGGCAAATCCTCAGAGCTACAGAGACTCAAAGCTGAAGAATACACTGTCATCCACCAGCCCCACTGCTGCTCCCACCCATTGCAAAAATAAAAAAAACCCTGCATTTAGGTGCTTAAATAGGAGATTAGCTAACCGTGTCCTAAGGGCTTGGCCAATTTTACTAAGGAAAACACACTCTGAGTATCTCAGAGTTAAAAAACAATACACTGGCCAAGTTTTCACAAAAACCAAATCCAAAATAAAGTTAAAATTTGACTACTCCAAAGCTTTAGTTATCAGTGTTACAGACAAGGAAGAAATCTACATCACCTACTTTATACATCATATATAAATGCCAAGGTTACAATCACTGATTAAAATGACTTACTCTTCCACAAACCTTTTCAGATAATCTAACTTACCAGGATTTTACCAACTCTTCTACTTCTAATACCTCTTTAGAGGTTTTTTGAATCATTTAATACTCCTTTATCACAAATACTATAAAAACTAACAGACTAAGTGGAATATGAAATCTGTACAGATGAAAACATCTGTAGTTTCATTAAAGAATGAAAACACCATAATGCACAAAACTTTCTTTCCCCCCAGGAAAGAATTGTTTGACCAAGATAAGGATATAAAACAGGACCCCAGAACACTGGCTTTTCTTCAGTGTCCCTGTTACATGATGCCTTGTGCAATTCCAACCATCACCTGCTCAACAGTATTTCATGCTTGTAAAATATGAGTCACACTTTGTTGTAGTGAAGTAGTGTCAGGAAAACTTCATTAGTTACTCTATTAGTGTAACTATGTGAACACTATCCAAAAACTAAGAAATACAGAAGCAAGTACAGCTGAGTAACAAACAGTGGCAAATGAATATCTGAAGGAATATACACAGCGGGATGTCAATGCTGATGGTCTGCTACCAGTAGACCTATTGAAGATTAGAGACTGAGCTACCTCATTCATGATGGTCACTCCCAGGACTGATGAGCATCATGTGAAAAGATAAAACTGTGCAATCCCCTTCCCTGGGGTGCTGTCTGTTTCCTACAGATAGAAATTCAGCCTCCAGGCCAGTCAAGATAGCATCTACTGCAATATATAAACCACAAAAGTTTGGAATGCAGGAAGTATTTTTCTATTCCTTTGCAAAGGATGTGCAGTTCACATGCATGCCCCCTGCTAAGCCAAAATGACAGCCAAGGAGAATTAAAAATGAGAAACTAGAATATTTCGTGACCATAACCAGCCCACAAAATATCTCATTGATTTCAGTAATGTTTGAAAATGTAGCAAATTATGGTGCTCACCATCATGATCATCTGCATACATTAATGAATAAGGACCTGAACAATCCAGCTAAAGTATCCAACACAGCAATTTATTGCAATTAACTACTTCAAAGGTGACCTTTATTAAACTATCTTACCAATACATGACACTCTTATTTAAGCAATTAAATCTCATGTTATTTTCCTATTTTTTACGCTTTGGCAACACAGACTAACATCACACTCATGACAAGAACAGAAAATAACAGGAGAAACATCTAAGTCAACACAGTAGGTCCTATTAAAAATGGCTGCTGACTATCAAACCCCTATACCTCAGACCGGGCACAGATACTCATGTCAACCACCTCAAGGCCTTCATCAGATTCACACCAGATGAGTTGTAGTTACTGTTAACAATAGTGCTATGTTTTGCGTTATGCGCAATGCCTTTATGATACCTCAGCTGCTGACTCTGATGACACCATCGCTCCACAGAAGAGAATATTTAAAATGAAAATTTCTGCCTTTCCAGTAAAGTGCCTGTTAGATACAGCATATTTACTTCCCAGGGCTTGGCCAGACAGTGCCTCTTCACTTACGGAGAATTTATGGGTTATAATATGCACTTATTCACTGTATCTCTTCAAAGTCAGCCCAAAGCACAATGCAGAAACAAGAGAACTTGGCAGAAGAGAACCTAGTACTGTACCTACTTACAGAAGATCTTACAGCTCCATCTAGCTCTGCTTGATGGAATTCACTGGGACATCTAAAAAATGCAATCAAAACCCCAATAAATCTCAACTGATGTGGACATACTAATTCTTAGCAGGTATAGTTGTGACAACTTTTCAAGGTAAATGATTTAATCACTATTGTGCATCTATAGATAGATGTAACCACCCTCTTCTCTGCTACATAATTTATTTAGTTGTGTAAGCATGCAGTAACCAGGTGAAAAAGAGGGCCATGGCCTGGTCATTTCTTGACCTAAATCACCTCTCATTTCTATACAGTTGCATTTGTCACCTTTAAGTAACTGCACCTTCTGCAGTTAGCAGTGTGTTTGTGCACTTCTACAAGTGATAGTGCTTGATCTTCACAGTTACTACTAAGAGTTTGAATGCAGAATGGCTCTTGCTTAGACTTGCTCTTGTGAAGACCAAGGTCACTGTTAAATCTTGTGTGTCATATTGGGATGCCATACATGTGAGGCCATACCTGCAAGGAGAAGTGGACAGGACAGGGGACACTAAACTGACCAACAAGGTGTTCCATCCCATATACACCATATTTGGTATGTAGCTGAGGGAGCTTAGGAGTAAAGCTCTTCTTCAATGGCCAGCATCTATGGAAGACTTTGTCCATTCTGCCTTTGAACCCAGCACATGCGTTCCTGAATCCAGCTTCAGAATCCAGCTCCTGCATCTGGTTCTCGTCTGCCACCAAATGAAGTTTGAGATTTCACCCATGTCTGTTCACAGCATCAGTGGTGATGGTGCTATAACTGCCATCGGGAAGTACTGCATATATTTGAAAATATTTCATTTTAACTTTGTGTATTTTTGATTTTATTGCTATTTTTTTTATTAAAGCGGTTGTACTTTTCTAATCCGCAAGTCTCTCTCCCTTACTCCCTTTCTCTTCCCCATTGGAAGAAAAGAAGGTGGAAGAATTTCAATGGATACCTGCTCAGCACTGTTAAACACTCATTTAAATCAGGACAAACCATTAGTAAGGCAAACACTAGGTTGTGAATCCCTCCCTCTGTGAAAGAGGGTTATCTCTTATGGCTAGCCAAACTCACAACCCCTGTGCCTTATCTGAAGCACTATAATTTTGACACTCTGGAGTGAAAACATATGCAGCACTTGAACATTTAAAAAAGAATATTTATAAAATACATTCTGTCAACATTTTTCCTCAATATACGTCAATGCTTATTTAATTAACAGCATAAATTTGACTGTAAGTTTTCACAGTAAATATTCTTCAACAAGTCATCACAGTGTGTACTTGCATCCAACTTTTTTTGCCACAGGGAAAACTATATCCATTGCAAATCCAGAACTTCTATTTGAAATCAGGATAACACACTAAATAAGATTAGCTTGGTTAAAAAATAGAACAGAACTCTATTAGCTTTCAGTAGCACACACACAGCACACACGGTGCAGATAACTGGACACTGCCAGCTATACATGAAACAATACAAGAGCTTCAGGGACTGTATGTTAATTAATATACAAAATTAAATATCTTCATTTTACTGATATGTATAATTTCAATTCTTTCCAGAAAGAGCAAGCTCTGCATTTTTGAGCAAATCTTCATAAGCTCTGCTACTTCATAGTTGCTATTAAATCTTAATAAAACCCAAATGAACTACTAGAAAGAAGAAACCAGTATTTCTTGTGGTTTTTTTTTTTTTAGATTACCAAAATGGATTTCTGTAACGTAACTACAGATTCTTTAGGATTCTCCATCAGTGGCTTATTTCAATATTCCTCTAGCTCTTCCTGGTGCAACAGATTGCTGAATAAAGTAGCAGCAGACAGTAACATGTTGCTGATTTTATTTAGTGAGTTCAGTCCCTTTAAAAACAGTAAAATTTCCCACAGCGTTTTGAATTTCACACAGACTCGCCCAAGCTTACAGCATGTTTTCTCATAACCAGAGGAACAAAACTTGTATGTTACCATATGTATGTTCTCTATCCCCGTTTGTGAAAAGGTTGTCACCATGGATTAAACTGACATCTTACCACTGTGCTAGAATCCAACTTAAGATGTTAAACACTGAAAATTAATAGTCTTTGTCATAGGGACATTTCTCCTGCTTCTGAGATGCTGCAACTGAAGGAAAAGCAGTTGCCACATAGAAGCAGTCACACACAAGACAGAATTTTACTTGTCTTTTCAAGGTCACCACACAAAGTTATAGCAACCAAAATTTCCAACATCTACTGACATCCCTACTAACCACTGTCAATCTCTTCTAAAAATTTAAAGGAATTTCCACTGCACTTTCATTGCAGCTACTATCTTGAGGCTCAAACAAATATTTTGAATGATGGGTGCAGACTGAAACACCACCTTCACCAAAAGACGAATGAAGGAAACTCACCTAGTGGATTCTACTGAGGCTCACCAAAAAGCAGCAGCACAATCTGCTGAACTACACTACTGTGATGCATTTGGATTTTTTGTTTCTTTTGGTGTGGGCTGGTGGTTTTTTATTTTATTGTCGTTTTGTGTAGGTGATATTTGGGAGAGGCGTTTTGGTTTTTATTTGCTAGTTTTTTCATGATGGGTTTTTTTGTTTAGTTTGCGGACACTTTTTCTTGTTTTAATTTTATAAAGCCCCAACACACTGAGAATGCAACACAACAAGGAAAAACCCTGGGCCAAAAGAGCGGATCATGCCTTTTCTGCAAACATCAGAAAAGAAACTCTTTCAGAGAGTGCAAAAATAATCCTCCATCATGTATTACCAATGGAAACTTATCAAATCATGCAATGCTCATGCTCATGAAATGCTTTCACGATGAGGAAAACACCTCAAGATCTGAGTTTAGATAAATACAAGAAATACAATTCTTTACAAATTCTGACACAACAGATGCCTAGAAAAGAAATCTTCAGCATCCAAGGAGATAATGCCTTCACCAGTGTAGACTGGGTAAACAGCAGCAAGTTGGCCTTCACAACGCCACTGGCCACTTGCTACAGAAAAAACACTGAAATATTCTGATGTTCTAGAAGTATCCCATAACTACCTAGATGCAATCACTTGTGTGTCTTATTTTTCAGAAATTCTTAACATGGATAAGAACAACTGGCTCTGTGTCACCAGTGTAAGCAGTACTGAGAAAAACTAGTAGTCTGTTAGCTGTGCTGTTCTCAGTTAGAGGATGAGGAAATGGAAACCTGAACTCATGTTACTATTTACACTCTTTGGAACAAAAGGAGGAGGAAAGCAAATTATGCTATTCAAAAAATTGTCATCTCTGACCACATAGCCCAAAACCAATTAGGGAAATCTTTTTCCACAAATTCTTTATAGCCCATGTCGTAAAAATCTCTCTAATTAATTTTCCATAGTCATCAATATTGCAAACATGAATATGTTTCCTTTTAATCTTCAACACTGAGTTCCTAAAAGACACATGATGTTACGTCAAGATGGTCATACGTTGTTGGCTTGCAGAGTGAAACATTTACCCTTCCATACTTTTTCACCTTTTTTTTCCTGGATTCTAGAAACATGCCTACAGACTAGACTTTCAGCCTTCTTCAGTTGCAGCATTCCACCTGTCTTAGCTAAGCTACTGCTTGTCATCACAGACAGCTGAAGAAACTAGAAAAACAGCAGAGTGCCTTAAGGACATGTTTCTACTTGGCACTAGAAACATTAAACATCACACTGATTAAAATGTCAGTATTTATTCCACGTCATTTCTACTGTCTTATGTTGGAATTTTTTCTTACCTGTTAAACACATCACTTGTGATAACTCTAATGGGACCCAGGTAGAAGATACACAAGACAAATAGGAGAGGACTTACACATAAGTTCTTTGAAGGACAGAATCACTACCAAAAGCAATCCCTTATTTTCTAAAGCCTTCTTACACTCCAGTTGGGTTTGCACGGACCAAAACACTAACTGCAAAGAACAAACCGTGTGGACTGCACAGAAGAGATTCAAAACTGTCTAAATGCACGCCACTCAAAAAGCACCACTAAAGTTAGTCTGTCCCCTTCCCCAACTTCAGAATTGTGGAAGGAAAAAATACTTATCCACAACATTCAGTCAAAACCTCATTACCGTTTTTTAGTTAGAAACTATTTTAGACCTCAGATATAAATCTAAACATTTTCCCATGCTACAATTCTCTTCATTTGTGTTTCCATTATCACAACTCTTTACCTCAGTAAAATCTGCCCATTTCAACCTATCCACGTAACTTCTTGTCTGACAGCCATGGTCACCTTAGGACTCTAAAGGAAATGGCTGCAAGTTGCATCCAAGGATGTTTAGGTGGGACTTTAGGAAGAATTTCTTCACTGAAAGGTTCATTGGACACCAGAACAGGATGCCAGAGCTGTGGTGGAGTCACCATCCCAGGAGGAATTTAAAGGGCATGTAGGTGTAGATACGTGACTAAGGGACATGGGTTAGCAGTGACCTGACAGTCCTGAGTCAGTGGCTGGAGTCAATCTTAAAGTTCTCTTCCAACATAAGAGATCCTGTGCTGTCTGCTACTACCTGTATTTCATGGTTCTCCCTACTCTGTGTGCACCCTAAAAACCCTACAGAGTTGAGAACATTGTTCTGATCAAATGGTAGATTTATTTCAGAATTGAAAATCCCTAAAACAACAAGCCATGACAATGAATAGAGACAATGTTTGCTGAAAACCTTTATACTTCTACTTAAGATACTGACAACACCATAAATCCTGATTCAGGCTGGGCTGTGCTAGTCTTCACATTAATCTGCTTAAAATTCCTGACTTTTAAGAACAAACCAGGGTTGCATTACAGGCTTATAACAAGGTTAAGCTTGAGAAGTTCTATTAATACCCTCCCTAAGGCTACCAGGAAATTCCTTAAGGCAGCACATTTTTGGCTTTTGCTGGGAATTATGCTGTAGGGTAGCTTCTTCTAGATCCCATAAGACAACAGAATCTAACTCATGGCTACATCAGCAGCTTGTCTCCTTCTGGGGACTCACTGGCTCAGATGCTCATCAGGAGTCAAGAACAAGTTAACAGTAAAATCTGGAATTCTGCCATTTTCACTCTCCGTATCACTCACATAAATTAAGTTTTAACTGACTGTCGAGCATCTGATTCATTTGTAAGAAATAGCAGTTTTATCTGTCTAAATTCCAGATACTCAAGTGCATAACTGAAACCCTTAAAAATAAGCGATAATCTGTTGTAATGGATCTGTGATAGCTGTGTCTATACACAGTGAGTGCACTAACACATTTCCTGAGTCTGAAAGGGTGGGAGCAAAATCAGGTTCCATCGTCCTGAACATAGCCTCTTGCATTCCTTTCTTTAATGCTTCTTTTATATCACAACTGTGACATTTTGAATTTTAATCAAGCAATTTCCTACAGGTACGCAACTCTACATGAACATGAAAACAAATGTACAGGTTTACTGACAAATGAAACTAAATATAACTTGTTTTTTAATTGCTCAGGTCACTCCTTGAATCTGAGTTAAATAGAAGAGTTCCAAAATATTTTGTTTCAGTAGGCTTACCGGCAAAGTTCAGAGCAATCAGAGAATGATCTCAAAAGCCAGTAAATAAAACAACTGAGCACAGCTTAACACAGCCTGTCCTCTCAGCTGGACTGGGGAGATACCTTAGTGTCTTAGCTCCAGTTGCCTGTTTAATGATCCTATCACTAGTAATTGTCTTGTACGGATCTGCCACCCAGAGAGGATAGTTGCAGCCTTTCCAACAAAGAAATTGTTGAAACACTGTGGCAGACAAATTTGCACCCACAAGTAAAATTAGACACACTGCTACTAAGTGACATTTCTGAAGTTGGCTGAACAGCTCCTTGCATCTAGAGATGGAGACAGCTTTCAGTGACATGTGTCACATGATAAATAACTTGCTGCGGTGAGAGGATGGGGATTGCTGTTTAGAAGGATTTTTAGGTTGATTCGTTTTTTAAACTAAATACTGCATTTGGAACTTTCCCTGCCTAACTGGCTAGGTCCATCTTACATGAAATAGCTTAGATTTGTTAGACAGTCCATTTGATAAGAAATCTGATAATCCTTGAACTAATACAATATATACTAGACTTTTCCATTATGTTATTTTAAGGTGTAAAATCATGGTGATCATTAATGGTGATACTAGAATTTAATTCAGTCCTTAGTTGTGTCGGTTTCCTAAAACATGTCAATTTGTCCACTGAAATCCATTTTATTACCATGGCTGTTAAGATATACATGTTACAAGCTCACTCTAGATACACTGATATTATATTAAATTTATCCAGGAGATTAATGATAGGATGACTATAAGCCAGCAATGTGTTCTTGTGGCCAAGAAGGCCAACAGCATTGTGTGGTGGATCAAAAGGGAAGTTTAGCAGATCAAGAGAGGTTCTTCTCCCCCTCTACGGTGCACTAGTGAGATTGTATCTGGAGTTGTGTTCAGTTCTGGGCCCCTCAATTCAAGAAGGGCACAGAGCTGCTGGAGGGTGTCCAGCATAGAGCAACAAAGATGATGAAGGAAGTAGAACACCTCCCTTATGAGGAAAGGCTGAGGGAGCTGGGTCTCTTGAGCTTAGAAAAGAGGAAGCTGAGAGGTGACCCCATTAATGTCTATAAATATGTGAGGGGTGGGTGTCAGGAGGATGGAGCCAGGCTCTTCTCAAGGTCATCTAATGATAGGACAAGCGGCAACGGGTGCAAGCTGGAACAGAGGTCGTCCATATAAACATCAGAAGGAACTTCTTCACAGTGAGGGTAATGGAGCACTGGAACAGACTGCCCAAGGGGGTTGTGGAGTCTCCTTCTCTATAGACGTTCAAGACCCGCCTGGCTATGTTCCTGTGTGACTTGGTCTAGATGATCCTGCTGTGGCAGGGGGGTTGAACTAGAGGATCTTTTGAGGTCCCTTCTGATCCCTAACGATTCTATTATCTATGATTCTATGATTAAGGTTGTTGCAGTTATTTTACTATTGTTTCCAATTAGAAATAAATAATCGCAGTGAAAGGGGATATTTTCTATGCTGAAACAGTAGTAAAAATAGAGTATTGCTCTTCCTCCTTCTTGCCTAGTTATTGCAGCATTAACCAATATGCTTTTAAATGCATTAAAATAACCCAATAGAATTCACTATTTGTGGAATATATGCCTGATCAAACCCAACAATCATCAGGAGTTGGATATTTTCAATATTTAGTAATATTGTCAGTGTGTTAAGGCGGCATCAACATCTCAAAGCCCAGATAAATGCTACCACCATATATATACACACATATAATTACATATTTCTGTTGGAAGGTCTATTGAAAGGAACACACTGCTAACATTTCTCTTTTTTTTATTCAAAGTTATTCACTTCTTTAGGTGGTGGTTACCTCCTTAATGTTTCTATTTACAGTAATTTTGAAAAATCTATTATCTCTAAGAGGTGCCCAAGTAATTATCATTCATAATAACGCCATTTTTAGGTACCTTCCACAGTGACGATGTTGATTAAAGATCTGAACTGAATTCTTAAATTCTTTGCGTACTTGTTCTACTGGGAGACACTTATGCAGAAGACACTGCACAAAAGCATCCCCAACACCCCTTTAGGCTAAAGGTACATTCTGCCATTGTTAACAACAAACAAAAAACATTCATAAACACCAATTTTCTTCCAAAAACAATGTTATCATAAGTAAGCGTCAGTAGAGCTTATGACTTTCCTGCTTTCAGTCTTTATAAGCTTCTACACCACTCCAAGTTCAGAATTTCTGTGGCAGTTTTCAGTGCTATGTAAACCTCTGCCATTGTCTCAAGAAGTATAAGCTGTGTAATAGACATGTATCTATACTTCTCCTATCATCAAAATAAGATTTAGGGTAGGAGATAGCATAGAGGAAGTTACACGGAAGGTTAACAATCTATGCATTTGATGTGTATTCCTTTTATACTGCCTAATGAATTCTGCAAATCTGACACAGTATTAACATATTATTACAGAAGAGTCTCCTCTACTCACACCACTTGACAAAGGATTCACTTTCAAAACAATTGGCGAACAACTCTGAAATCCACTTGATGTGTGTGGAAAAGCTGACAGAATGCGGATTTTTTCCACAATTTAAAGAAAACACCAGTATGAAGGCTTAGGTAAGGCGGTTCAAGAGATGTACCATCCTCCCTAAACCAACTTTCCATAGAGAATCAAATGAGAGCAGATGTAGTCAAGAGAATAAAGTCTTGTAACTGGGGCATCTCCCTTGGTATTGGCTTTCACATTACTTCCCAGCCTTTCATTCCTGGAATTGTGTTATCAGAGTCCCTGACCACCTAAGGTGTCTGAATACCTTGCTGGGGCACCATTTTCAATAATGATGAGCATCACTTAGCTTAACAACTTTGCACTAATGTTCCTTGGTGAATTTATCAAATTGAAGGAAAAGCGTAGTACAACTGCTGATAAAGGAACTCGTGAACACTGAAAAAAGCAGACTGTTTTTCTTATTAAAAAAAAAAAGTATTTCAGCATGTGAAAACTGTCATTTCACGTTTTTTTAAAATGTCCTTGTTGTGGGGTTTTTCAAGTACCGTATGTGAGATCTATTTGCTTCACTTGATTCACCCAGGATGTTCATGCTGCAGTAATTTGTATGCAGAACTTATTTAAGTTAACACTTAAAAATGGAATAATTAGAACTTTTACACAATTAAGAATTAGGATCCTCTAGGGGACCGCCTGTCTGCAAAATTACTATATGTCCCTGCTACATTAAGGCATAAGCCAAAGGCAAATTGACTTTGCCTTCTGGGAAATGTAATGAACCCCAGAAAGACTCTGCTTAAGAGTGAAGTCAATTGTCATTCATTAATTCTTTATTCCTGAAAACATGTTCTGCTCCATCTTCACCTTTCTCTCTTCTGCTCTTACCACTTTTCTTCTTTCTTTGAAGAAAAGGTAATTCTAAGTATTTCAGTTTTTAAAACAAAATGTATGGGTCAAAGTGATACAATAATTAGCCACGTTCAAACCATCTCATATTAAAAGAGATTTTCTGAGGTGCTTTAATTGCTCTCTCACAGTCTCTGTATAGTTCCTTCTGCAAAGTAAAGCAATTCTGCTTTTCCTTTTGAGGAACTGCAGTCATAAAAACTACTGACCTGAGTTTAGTGAAGCTTTACAAAATTGAATATAGACACTATCTAAACTGCAGGGACTACAATGTCAACTAAAAGCAGCTCTGATGCCAAAGGGGAGACCCTACCTGACATTTCAGAATGCTGGTTCACGAGAACACACGTGGAGTTCACTATTTCCAGGCAGATGCAATTTTTAGTGTTGTGTTTTCCTTCATTGCTGCCAGCTTACTATTTTCATAACCACTCTGTTTTATCACTGGTTAGAAGAATAAAGAAATGTGGTTCAGGTTCACTGTTTACTGATGTATGTTTCTGTCAGACTGTCAAGAAGTATGTCAAATGTAACAGGAGACAGAAAGCACACCAGGAATGCTTATACACAAGAAACTGACTTGCAATTTCCAATTCATTTCACACACAAATGCTTTCATTCAAAGACAACCTAATCAAAAATTGTTTCAAAACTGAGCTTAGAGCTAGATTTTAAGATTGTGGGTTCTATTGCCATTTTTCAATGAACATTGTTAAAAATGAACCAACTATAATTTCAAAATTTCTTTCAAGTGACTGCTTGGTACAAATAACTGGGATGACTTGGCAATGAAGCCTCTATTGTAGAATCATTCCGGATGGAAAGAAACCATGAGGTCATGAAGTCCAACCATTAACCCTAGTCTACCACCTTTACCACAAAACTGTATCTCTATGGAAGTGTAGTTTCTCTTCATGACCCAAGATCATAAAAAAGCATATTCCCCTCAACCAATCATCTGGTTTTATGGTTTGCAAGTGGAGTTTTGAGTTGAAAAAGCAGTTATATTTGAAAGGTGCTGGTCATGTCTCACTAGCACCACATTTTATTGAGTTAACTGAAACAAGACTGTTCTTTTTAGTAACATCTTACAACTCAGTTAGCACTGAAATATACTTCTAATTTTTCACACAGGGCATTTTAGAAGCTGCATGGTCATTCTATCAGGCACAATTATGATTTTTCAAGCTACCAGTAATGATGTTCTAAACCTTGCCTCTCCTTTTCACCCCAACTTCTCTCCATTGTGAATCAGCAGCTGCAAAAGGACAACACGCTGAATGAACTGCTCTCAAGCCAGGGAACCAGGCCTTATTATTCAATCCCAAGGGACTTACTACACCAGCTGTCCCCAAGCCAGCCTTCTGTCTAGGTTCACACAGAAGTAATAATAACAATCTTCTGAATATCCACATACTGTTCTGATCCACAGGTCTTGAAAGTAAATTCCTCTATAAGAATTCTGTTTCTCTTTAACCATCTATATAGTTTATATTGGGCCAATAATATTAGAAGACCTCCTTCTTGAGACCTAAATGTGTAAGTCTTTTTACAAATTAAGACTTGTTACTAAATCTTTATTTACTTTTTTAAAACAATAAAAGATGCTGTAATTTAAAATATCCAACATTGCTCCATTTAGATTTGCGCAAAACACTAAATTTTTAAGCATTTGTTCATCACAGCTAAAAAAGGCATTGCACTCTATCAAATTAGAACACATGCTGATGAAGGCTTCAATCCCAAAAAAAGGACCTTTTCACAGTTTCAGGCTTCAGTATTGACTGATGTCCTCAACATTCTATCATACACAGTCCATAACACAGCCAAAGGCAAGAAAACTGAAAGCCAGAAATTCATGACACCTAAGGTTTTAGCACCTCACATCATAGCCCGCTGTACACAGATCACTAACTTATTTTACACAGGGGAAGATGAGATCAAGAAAAATAACGTCTATTTACTACAGGAAGGTATCTCAAGACCACTTCCTCTCAGGCTTTTAACTGCATTCTATCACTATCTTATTTCTTTTTATCATTTCTATTGCTCTAGCCTGGTAGGTTCTTCTCCACACAAGGACACCACAGGCTCATCTGGGGCATTTATCTTCTTGGACAGTCTAGAAATATAAACAGCAAACCAAGTAACACGTTACCCAGGTAAATCCCAGTATCATCTGGTTAGGCAATCCTCCTACAGGCAACAGAAAATTCAATTCTGTAATTCAATTCTGTCTTTTTAGAAGACCAACACTTTGATTTGTTTTTCAAGAAAAAGGCACAACAACTATATCTGCCTTTAATTCCACAGGATATAAACCAGATAAATGCAAGATTTCAGGCCTCTTCTTTCTCTGCTGACATTGTTATTTAAAAACTAAGTAGCCACCACCCAGAGGTTCTGACTCCTGTTTTATAACTCTGGAGAGCAAGTTTAAAAAGGCCATGAGAAAAATAAACACTCTATTATTTACGCTTCTGAATTATGATGACCATGGCAAAGAACCTCTCGGCAAACTTTACAGCACACTATAAAATTTTTTGAAGTAATAATTTCTAAGTATTTGCAGTCTTCACAGTGAGTTATTCAGATATTAAATTTCCTATGAAATGAACATGACCTCTGGAAATGCAGTATCTTAAATTGTATTACTTTACTTATTTAAATTCTATACACCTCACAAAGCTTTATGCATTATTCCTAACAACTTCACAATATTAGGAAGTTAATTTCTAAAACTATTTTATTATTAATGTTGCTCCAGTAAAATCAAAGGAATTTAAGTGGATATAAGGTTTCCAGTGCAACTTTCTAACTCTAAGTGAACTGCAGCTGATAATGTAAATTTAAGACCTGCCTTTTAACTAGTCTGGCAGCCTCTGAAAGGCAGGAGAGGACTGTGTCTGAATATAGGTGCTATCAGGCAGGTAACTCCAAGCAATTCTATTACAGCATTCCAGGAATCAGGGTCAAGCACATTCCCTCAGATCTGCTAGAAAGTTAAGAGCTCACCTATGTACGCTTAGTTTCATATTAATGCTGTCTTTTCAGTTATCTATTCCTATGAAAGGATTCATTCCCAGTTAGCCTCCTGAAAAAATAAAACAGCAAAAATACAGACACACAAACTAAAACCCACAATTCCCACAGAAAAACCCAACACAACAAGAAAACAAAACATAAAACCAAGACTACTCAAAAAACAAAAATAAAGATAAATCATGACCTCCCACTACTCCTGTTCATAGAAACAACATGGGAAGATTCTGGAGTACTGCTACATTATTTAAGAAGTGTGTAGATATGGTGCTTTGTGACATGCTATACTGGCAGGCATGGAGGGGATCTGTATTTTTCCATTGATCAGGTATTTAGGTATTTGTGGGCGAGGGTATGGTTGGACTCAGTGATCTAGTAGGTCCTTTCCAACCATGTTTATTCTGTGATTCCTGAAACCAACCATAATGCCACCAGTGACAGGCACATAAAAAGTGCATACACAGGCTGAGGCTACTGCTAGTATTAGTGGCATCCTGCAGCCAAAACAGTACTGTTAAGCCTGCTTAAAATTTCCTAAGCTAAAAGTTCTAATGCCAACAAATCTTAAAAATCATCCATATTGAAAAATACCCAATTCTGAGTACAAGTCTTCCAAGCAGTGAAATCTAATTAACAAAAGCTGAAACAAGGTAATTAATTCATGATTGACAAGAAGTGTAGGCTCTAATTGAAATATATTTGGCTTAACTCATGCCTAACACTGGGATGGATAAAGAGTGAAGTTCAGAATTTGACCAAGTTTTAGAATGAGCTTGGAAGTAGCTAACAGAGACACCAGATTTACTTAATCTTACCCAAATAACACACCAGAGTTCAAGGTTGAACTATTTTTTATAGCAGTCTGACTGGTAGCATGAACATTGAGTTAATTCAAAAATTCAGTCACTTGTTCAAGGTACATTCAGAATCAGAGGTAGGTTGAACAGAAATTACTTTCTGGTCTTTCATTTCTTTTGAAAGAACAAAGGGATGCCACATTTTGAGATGAGGGTTGCTCCATCATGAGCAAATTTGCAGATGACACCAAGCATGGAGCCCATGTTTATCTGTTGGAGGACCCTGCAGAGGGACTTGGACAGACTGGAGAGATGGGCAGACTCCAATAGGATGAGTTTTAACAAGTCTAAGTGTTGGGTTCTGCATTTTGGTTATAACAACCCCAGGCAGAACTACAGGCTGGGAATGGAGATCTTGGAGAGTACTCAGGTATAAAGAGAATTGGGGATACTAGTGGACAGCAAACTTAGCATGAGTCAGCAATGTGCCCAGGCAGCCAAGAGGGCTAATGGTATCCTGGCCTGTATCAGGAATGGTGTGGCTAGCAAGGAGAGGGAGGTTATCCTCCCCCTGTATTTGGCACTGGTTAGACCGCACCTGGAGTATTGTGTTCAGTTCTGGGCCCCTCAGTTTAGGAAGGATGTCGAGGTGCTGGAACAAGTCCCGAGAAGAGCAACTAAATTGGTAAAGGGCCTGAAAGGTAAGCCCCACAAGGATAGGTTGATTGAACCGGGTCTGTTTAGCCTGGAAAAGAGAAGGCTCAGTGGTGACCTTATCGCTATCTGTAACTACCAGAAGGTGGTTATAGTCAGACGGGGGTCAGTCTTTTCTCCCTGGACACTGGAGACAGGACAAGAGGTCACAGTCTTAAGCTCCATCAGGGGAGGTTTAGACTTGACATTAGGAAAAGGTTTTTCACTGAAAAAGTGATCACATTTTGGAATGGGATGTGGTCAAGTCGCCATCTCTGGAGGTGTTCAAGGTTAGTCTGGATGAAGTGCTGAGTGGCATGATCTAGATGTCAGATGTTAGGTTTACTTGGTCTGGTTTAGGTTGGACTGGATGATCTTTAAGGTGTTTTCCAGCCTCATCATTACTGTGATACTGTGATATAGGTGAAAACCAGAGAAGACCTTTGCAGGTAATGAACAGGACACAAACCTACAGGAAGGATCTCACCAAAATGTCCAGCATTTAATTTCATATACTCCTTTCTGTAGCAGTAAGGGACTTATCCACCAGCACTCCAATCCAATCACTTCCTGTGCAGTGCTGCTGGCCTTTCTAAATCAATTTTTATCACTCACTGAGTCTTAAACTCATGCTCTTCACTGAAGCATTTAATTCAGTACAAGTGTTAACTCTGATCCAGTGGGAATGGCATAGCAGGGGAAAGGGAAAGTATCACTGGTAAAGCATCTGGTTACTTATCAGTAAAAGAAGAAATTGAAACATCTTGTAACACAAAAAAAGTTCACTAGGGTTCTGAAAACCTCTTTACTTTGTGTTCTCCCTACACTTCAAATACACAAAACAGGTATGCATGACTAGGTTATGACAGGCTGCAAAGCTTTTCTATCACCAAACAAAAGGGACATAGTTTTATTATTCCTCCCTCTTTCCATTCTGTTACTTTTATCCTTAGGGCACTATCATTTGAGATTAAATGGCATAGCATAACAAAATCCATACTCTTGGCAATTAGAACTCAGCATGCTTCACAGTGGAAAGCGGGAAATGTTACTTCAACTCTTGAAGAAAATATGTAACACCCTTTGTAAGAAAAAAAAAGTCTTAATAAACTCAGCAGTGGTGCAAAAAAAATCTACCAATTCTAGGTAAATGGACATTGTCATCTGACCAAGAAAGAAGAGGAGGCTCAAACCATCACACCATGGCTCTCTGGCATTTCAATATGAGAACACCTAGCAGAACTGGGAGAACAACAGACTGATTACCCAAAGTATTTTTTGTTAACATTACTTCATATTTTAATAAAGGAACATTTTATTAACTAGTATTATGCAAAAAAACCCCAAACCCAAACCAGTAACAAGGAGGATGATTAGGCAGACTTGCAAGATACTGTTTTAACAAATGCTGCTGATGTAAAACACATCGTGTCATACCCTTGCTAATTCTGGTATCTGCAGGGTGTAATCAGCCAGCATCTTTGGCATAGTACTCCTAGGAAAACAGTGTATAGCAGCTGGAAAAAAGGCACAAAAGTAGCCTCAAATGCTAAAAAAGTTCAAGGTGCCTCCATCTTTTTCCCACTTTTTTCTCCTTTCTCCCCAGATGTGTTAGAAAAACAGTACTCTTTTGATATCTGCTTTTGCAGACTCCTCAGTAAGAGTCTAAGAAGCCAGGGGTTGACAAACATCTGTCAAAACACTGTACATCCTGCTCTGGAAGCATAGGGGCAGAGCAAGAGATGACTAGCTTTATAGGAAACACCACACGTGCTGAGGAACATGAGGAAGAAATTGAGCAGAGCCCTCAACAGCTGGAAATGAACACAAAGCTTCCTACATGCTGTGAGACATGTACAGCCATAATCTGATAGTCACTGATGCTACTGGTAAAAGGCCAACAGGCTGCTATTGTAGAGAGGAATTACAAAGGCAATTCCAGTAACGTAAAAATTACTGTAATAACAGGGGAGAAATCTACACAATTAGCATTCTGCCTATAATGGTACGACCAAAATTCACAATCAGGATCCAAGTCATCAGAGACCAAATGTAAACACTTTGATTTATGAAGTGTCCCTGGAAATAGAAAACAAACAATCATATTTACTATACCCAAATTTCTACATTCCCTTCCAATGTTAAAAATTGGGATTCCCAAGTTAAACACTGGAACTGAATTTCAATTGATTTCCTTCCATATTGTGATCACAGAATCATAGAAGCTACTGGTCAGGAACAGCAGGTGTCTGGAAACAGGTACCTCAATTACACATTTTCATTGCAGAATGTTCAGTGTTACTGGCCTATACAAGGTGAGGAAGCTTACAGGCAACACAACAGAAGTCCAGACTTTAAAAGATTGACTCTTTTTTTGTTTTAAACTGATTTTATAAACTAAGTCTCCATAAGAGAGCAGCAGCTTTCATCTGCTACAGTAGATAACCTCTAAGAACAATCTTGATAGTTATTTATGCTTCAATAACCAATCATAGTCACAAGCCAAAAAATTGTGCACTAAAATTACAGATTTTGACAGTCTCCTTGAAAATTCTGTAAGGATTAATTCAAACCTAACCCTTCAGGGAAGGGATTTAAAAAACTAACATTGCCTATAGTGTTCTGTTGCGATAGATGTAAAGATGTTAAGATGTAAAAATATTAGTGAGACTACATGCACTAAAAATATTTGTGTATATTCAAGATTTCAAGTAATGTAAAAGAAGCACCTCAGACATGATACAGAAAAAGAACATATTCAAAAATGTTATGAAGCCACAAATAAACTTTACAAATTAAAATATACCATTTGCCAAATTGACAGCCTAAAGTAGCTCACTTGTGAGGACTGATGTGTAATGCATAGAAAGCCAGAATATTATACATCAGCAAAGAGGCAGATTACAAACATATAAATTACAACGTATCTGTACACCATGCTTTTCCCTTTCAACAAAGCATACTGTTATGCTTCTCCCCGTTTCTTACATTTTGAAAGGTTATATCAGGACTAACTGAATTATTAAATACAACCAGGAAGAGAAGCTAAAGAAACCAAACCAAGACAAAAACAACCAACCAAACAGAAAACCCCAGACACTGATATTTCAGCTCCTAACCCAACAGTATTCTGCTAGTCTCTGAGAGGACCACCAGCCTTTGAACAAAGCAGTTCACCACTACCACCACATTCAATAGGGTACTGAACACACTGAGGTCCTGCAGCAATCTAAGGTTACATATTTCATTAATTTAAAGTCTACAAACATCAGTAATATTAAAAAAACTAGTAGAATCAACTTAATCAAAAGGAACATAGCAGATAAAGATGAAGGATTTCAATCCAGAAGGCAAGAACTAAGCTGGATTTTTCTGATATGAACAATAAAAGACAATGAGAGGGAAAGGAAAGGCCACAAAGTCTTAGCAGAAATTCCAGGTTATAAACTTAAGAACAGGCTTGTTTTGAAATAATACTTAGTTCCTATGCTGCTGCTTTTTCTTTAAGTTGAAGACATGCATGAAATCGGTTACAACTTAAAATGTGTCGCTAATAAGGCAAATTCTTACTCAGAGGCTACCAGCTATTAGAATGAACCTGCTCTTATGCCAATTATAGACTGACTTGGTCAACATGACATAAATCTTCCAACCTTTAGAAGCAATAATAACTCTGAAGTTATTTCAGAGATTAACTGAAAATAAGCAGTTCATTTTTGAGGAATTATTACTTTAGAGCTAGGAAAATTCCTCACCTCAGAATTCATGTGTTCTTATGTGCCACGGGACTTAAATTTGCTTTCTCTGGGGAAAGTAATGCCTCTGTAGACAGAGTCAAAAAAAGGCTACAAACCTGAGGGGCAGTTCCAACCCCCTGCCATGAGCAGAGACACCTCCCACTAGATCAGGTTGCTCAAGGCTCCATCCAATCTGGCCTTGAACACTTCCAGGGAGGGGGCATCCACAACCTCCCAGGGCAACCTGTTCCTGTGCCTCAACACCCTTATAGTGAAGAACATCCTCCTGACTTCCAGCCTAAACTTACCCTCTTCCAGCTTGAAATCATTACCCCTGGGGTCTTACCACTACAAGCCCTACTAAATAGCCACTCCCCAGCTTTCCTGTAGGCCTCTTTCAGGTACTGGAAGTCCACTATAAGATCTCCCTGGAGTCTCCTCTTCTCCAGGCTGAACATCATCAACTCTATCAGCCTGTCCCCACAGGAGAGGTGCTCCAGCCCTCCAGATGACACACCAGTCTTGGTGGTTGTTTTAACATCTGTTTTTCATTTGACTACTGCACTCTTCTTTGCCTTTTAACTCTTCATGCTGCTTATCAACTCTGGATTCTCCAGCAAGTCTCAGTACTGAGCCCCACTAGGTCTGGTGGAACCCAGATTGAAATATGTCTGTCGTCTATATTTGGAAGTCCTTACAAAAGCCTTCCAAATTCTTAACACTGTACTGTTGTGTAATTATTTTAATGATTCCATACTGACTTGTCTGTTCTTTTATGCCAATATTTACACAACATATACTATACTACAGTTAAAAGATTTTAGTCAATAGTTTTAATGTTTTAAATGTTAGCTTGTACTTAAACATTAAGTTCTGATCTGTGATAAAGGCTCATTCTCCCTCTTTCTTCACACTGTGCACTTACCTTGAGACAAATTTTCTATGTCCTGAGGGCTAACACCAAGGAACTGCTTTCATTTAACTAGTAAGTAAGCATGACCCTGAATTCATATTGTCCCAGACAAAAACATCATTTGACAGAAAAATGCATTACTAATGAATTAGTTTCCTATAACTGCTACTCAGATTTTATTAGGAAAGTGTGAAAACATGAAACCCTGCAAGTCCTCCTTTCACAACTAAATGTCTGCTTGACCCTTGAGAAAACATGAAGTAAGGCTCATAAGTGTGTTACGTGACCTTCACTTTTTGTCTTGTTAAGGCAACACTTTCCTCATTTTTCCTTTCCTGTCTTTTGTTTTAACAAGCACCACAGAATGGGAAGAGACTCACTGTAATTATGCGATTTCAGAGTTTGTACAACCCCAGAAAAAGTAAATCACTGTTTTCTTCTTTCTAAAAATAGCAGCCCTGTTGATAAGAGCCAAAATATTTATAGGACCATTCTAAAATCCTTACTTTGGTCAGTCCTTATCAGTAGACTATGTAGTGACCAGCTGTAGTTACAATCTCCTCAGTATGGGATCTGTGCAAACACAATAGAATCCAACAATCTCAATGAGAGACAAGACCCATCATTTTTTGTTAGCTATCATTAACACAGAGAGCTTTAAAATAGAACTGTACTTCTACAGTGAATTCTTTAACCAAGAAAGAGCTGGGTAGTTGGATGAAGAGAAACATGATGATGTTCAACAGGGGCAAGACCCCTGCTTCATCTCAGCAAGAACAGCCCCATGCATCAATACAGGTTGGGGACTAACCTCCTTGAGAGAAGCTCTGGGAAAAAGACCTGGGGATGCTGGTGGATCACAGGCTAACCATGAGCCTGCACTGCGCCTTTGTGGCCAAAAAGGTAAATGGTCAGCAATGATGTGGACAGTAGGTTGAGGGAGGTTCTCCTACCTCTCTACTCTGCCCTGGTTCTGCTGCAGTTATGCTGCATCTGGAATACTGCATCCAGTTCTGGGCTCCCCAGTTCAAGAGGAACAGGAAGCTGCTGGACAGAGTACAATGGAAAGCCACTGAGATGATGAGGATGCTGAAGGATCTGCCTTATGAGAGAACTGGAGCTCCTTAGCCTGGAGAGGAGGAAACTGAGAGAAGATCTTAAATGCTTTTAAGTATCTAATCTAATCTTTGAGCAAGTTTAGGACATGGGACCAGGCTCTTATCTGTGGTGCCCAGTGACCAGACAAGGGCATAGACAACAGATAAAGATTCCTCTTACAGGTTTAACTAAATTGTCATGTACAAACAGCATTCTCATACAATGATCAGAATTAGGATTACTTCTAAGAGTCTCTGCTTCACTGCGTGAGTGGCTGCCTACCTGGACTGACAATACTGCAGACAGTACTAAGGTGAAAAGCCACTTGCCAAGGTTCCCATTCAGGATGGATGACAAATAAAAGTAAGCCACAAAAGTAGCAAAGGAAACAGTTTTAAAGCTCTTCTGTATTCAAGATACAGTCCAAAATGCACTGCCTTCTACTATGAGCTTTTGAAAAACATTTCATGATAATACAATAAAGGAAGTATTTCGCATAGGTCATGCTTAGGTAATGCATGTAAAAATCTGATGTATTTTGTAATGTTTACTGTTTATTTTTATATATTTTAGGCACAATAAATAGATAAATAAGTAAATAAATATAGGTGCACTAACAAGGCATTTAAAAATGTCTGGCCCTGAAGTCTGCTGAAATTGCAAAAAATCAAGTCATTCCCAAGTAAAAATTATCTAATCAATAACCTGAATCTGATACAATAAATCATATGAAATCAAGGAGTTGTTTATAACCTGCCAAACAGAAATCGCATACAGCAAAATCTGTTCTGAATAAATTTGTTCTGTTCAAACTAAAATACACTTATTGAGAGCAGAGCAATTTCACTGGTCCTAGAGGTACCTGTACACACCTGTCTGCCAGGCATCCTGTTACAAAAATATTCAAATGCCTGTAACTAGCCAGAGTTTACTGTGAAAAGTTAACATTCCTTGGTGAGGTCTTTTATCCCTTCCCAACAAGTAAAGAAATTAATTCTCACCTACATGTCAATTCTACATATAAAAATGTAGACACTACAACACAACACACTGTTTTAAAAGTGCATGAAATTTCTTCAGCACAAGCTGAAGAAATGAAGGTTTAATAACCTCATTTCCCACTGAATTTCCCCCACTCTCTGCATTTATTCTAAGTAAGCACAGAAGTCTGAAAAAATATTTCAAGACACCATTAACACCAGACTGCTTGCCTGGGTTCTAGATACAGTAACATCTTGATAACAGCAATCATAGATCATTGCTTCCTTCACATTTTTTAAAGTCTCACTGAATTACTTCTTGTGTTTATTTCCAAGAAATAAACAATGTTGTAAGACAGTTACTAGGAAAACTAATGACCCACATATATGCAAAATGAACACTGTAAGAACTGACATCAATCACATATAAAATCTATCCCCTTCAACTGCATTACATTATCTACATATTGTCAAGACTGATTGTGTGAGGAGGTTTTTTTTCCATTAACCTAGAAATCCTCCTTCAAATAAAGGATGCCAGCTTTCTTAACATCCTGTCAGGGCCTCTTTACCACTTCACTGCTTGGGGTCAAGTCCCTTATTTTTCCTACTTGAATGTCTGTGCTACAATTCCAAACAAATGAACTAAGTTTCATCATTACCAATCTCATTCCAAAAAATTATTTGTCTGCATCACACATCTGTGTTTAATACAATACGATCTGAGAACAGGGTCTGAACAGTGGAACGCTTTGTTAGAAAGAATGCCAGAACTGCATTAAAAAACCAATATAAGCACTTCTACACCTTGTTGGTATCATTAAATTCCTACAGCTATACAAACACAACAACAAACCACCTTTCCCACATAAAAACCAGGTTATATATTATAGGAGTTTAAAGAAATAACAGACAGGTTATACACTGTAGGAGTTTAAAGAAAAATAGTGCATGGGGAAAATGTTAAATTCAACACACAGTTAAGAATATGGAATGGAAAAATAACTAGCTTGTGAGAAACAAGTAGTTTTCACATGATATAAAAAGTTCTTGAACAGCATTTTTCAGTTATTCCCAACAGATAGTTATATAATTCTTATGAAACTTCTAACTCAGTCCTACGCCTGTTTAGCATTGAAAGTTTTTTCCAACAATGCATAGGTTTCCATGAACTGTAATTTACACAGACTTAAAGGTATTCATGACATTGTTTTTGACAGCTATTTAAACATTTGAGTTTTTCTTAATAGTCCATGAGCTTATTTTGTCAGAAGTCCAAGAATGAATTGGACTGCAGTGAGTAACCAACAAGAAAGTTAAAAGTTATAACTGTTTTCTCATGAAAAAAAAAAAATCTGGACAGTTTCCTAGCAAGAACTTAATGTATTAAATATATCCCAAAGTAGCAGTGATATTAAAACAACACTTCATGACAGCTCTTCCAAACAAGGAACAAATGCAATGTTTTTTCTTCTGTTTTAATGAAGCGGAAAGCAAAGCTCTCGTGTCACAGATAAAACTGTGTCTACAGTGGCTCAAAGCATTGTGGAAGATTACTCTTGGTTGCAATTCATGGGATAAGGTCTGTTACACACAGCTATTCTGATAAAAGTCTGTCACATTCAGCTCTTCCATCCTATGTCAACCATTGAATGGTACTAAGGGAGCTGGCAAAGAGCTCCTTGAGCCCCTTTCAATCACTTATCAGAAGTACTGGCTAAATAGGATGGTCCTAAATAGGAATTGGTGATTAGCAAATGCACCCTCCTACAAGAAGGGAGGGAAGGAGGATCCAGGGAACTATACACCTATAGACCTGACTTCAGTGCTGGGCTAGGCTATATGAGGAGATCACCTTGACTACCATCATGTAGCACATCCACATGATCCGGGTCAGTCAGCAAAGGTTTATGAAAGGCAGGTCCTGCTTGACTAATCTGATCTCCTTCGGTAACAAGGTGACCTACTTGGTGGACAAAGGAAAGGCAGTGGACACTGTATACCTGGACTTCAGCAAAACCACTGACACTGTTTTACCACAGCATTCTCCTGGAGAAGTAACTGGTAACTGCAGCAAAGGATCTAGTTATCACACAGTCATGCTAGCTCAGTAAGTCAGAACATGAAGTATCCTATTGAAAGCATGGAAGAAACCCTTGGGTGCGTGGGACCAATCCTATAATTCAGTCTGAGTCCAAGGATACCATGGTGGGACATACAGCCTTTCAGAAAGCTCTGCTGCACAGCATCCAACCTTGCCGTTCCCCAAATCCTGAGCAGTTTCCATACATGGACCAGAAAGACAATCAAAACTAAACATTCCATGTAGCAAGCAAAGTCCAATATTTTTTATGAATTCAAGTCCTCATTAAAGCACCAATGAAAGTAGCTAGCACACTCCTGAACTAACTCTGTGTTAGCTGAGACATGGTCTGAGACGTGATCTTTCTTCTTCACACAACATGGCTACTTCTCACTGCACCCAATTCACAAGAAGCAGAGGTGCTACACTGAAGCTGTAAAATCCAACCCTCACTTGATATTTATCTCCAGGGCAGAAATAATTGGATGTCACACTTACTAACTCAATCTCTTTCTGCTAATTATTCTTTAGTGTTATTTTTTCCTTTTTCTTCCCTTGCCACTTCATTTTGAACAGGATTAATGAAGTTGCTGGTGAAATTATTTTGAAGACTATTGATCACATATGTGCAACAACTTGTTAAGAAAGAAAACTGCATAAAACCCCATCAAGTTTGATAGATTTATATTGTATTCCTTAGAAAACAAGATCTAAGACTTCTCTCAGGATCTAAATTTTTACTTACAAATCTTAAGGCATGGTTACTCCATTTATTCCAGTGCAAAAACCACTGATACAAACAACCAATGAGGCTACTTCAGAAAGCCAGTTCTTATTTTTGCATCATGTGTTTCCCCAGCACTGTGCATGCTTCTGTGTAAAGCATGGCTTTGCTCTTGCTCCTCAATGTGGCTCTCCAAGGGACTGACAAAAGGGTCAATATTAACATCTTTAAGGTCTTGTTTCTGGTCAGAGAGGCATAAAGAGAGCAAATATATAAAAACTTGGAGGTTTGGGCAATGTGGGTTTTCCTATGGAAGGCAGATTTGAGAGCTATAAAAGGTATGTAAGAAACCAGCTACATGATTTCAGAAGTTCTCACACACAAAACATCCATGCACATTATAATAGATAATACCTACAGATCTGTGTTTACTATGACATTATCCTTCAGAAGAATGTAACAGGTGATCAAAGTGAAAGGCTCCTATGTGGCCTCTCCTGGCTTTTGATTCTGAGAGGCTGTGAGCACAAGTTGATGTTGTGGGTGAACTGGGCAGAACATAGGAGAGGGAAGGCAGCTTACATGCAAACGTCCCTGCTTCACTCTGTGTCTGTCTCCACAGTCTCTTCTACAGCACAGTAAGAGGCTGAGCCTTCCCAAAGAAAGAACAGGCCTTGAAGGTGGCATTAAAACTTTTTTGGCACCACTAGGATAAGAGCATTTGTTGTTAACAAGCCATAAAAAGCTGCTGAATTGAAAACTAACTTAAGTATTTGGCGCAGGGGAGTGGGATTTGGGGAGATGCTCTACCAGCTCTCTCCACATTCCACCGTGCTCCATATTTATACTCATTCCTTTTAAGCACCTCTGCTATTCTGGTTTCTGTTATTAAAAAAAAAAAAGAAAAGAAAAACAACCAACCTTCAAGATCCACAATTCTGATGGATTCCCTTTAAAATGCTGGCAGAGTGACAAAAACAATACCTGCGAACTTTGGCCAACTCAACACATTCATATGGGTTCACATTATTAAAAAATCACTACAAGATTAATATATATGTAAGAATTATGTTTGTCTGCCTCAGCATTAGTCCAAGGAGGTAACCATGTCTTACAAACTACTTCTGTGAACATGCCTTGGAGACTGTTCTTGAGACACGCCAGCTAAAGGGACGCTTTGTCAGCAGACAGACCTATCTCAGCGAGACAGCGGCATCCTGCCAGAAAAACATCTGCAGGCTGAACATCCTGCAATATAATATACGATCTACACCGAGACAAGAACAGAAAAACAAAACCATGACAGCATTAATTACTTGAACAGCTCAATGACTCAAAAGTGGGACAACATTTATGCCAAGTTAACACAGGCGTTTCTCCCCACTAGCTAATCTCTCCATGTCAATCTTGCCATCACAGTAAGTTCCACTTCTACCTGCTGGCTTGTTCTCTGTATCCCAATTACTCACAAACACAGAGAATAGTCTTGCTCAACTCCATCAATCAGACCACAATGGTTTGCGATTTCTTTCTTTAAAAACAGCCCCACTGAGAGATGGCTTCTATTTCTCAACAAAGGCGAAATACATCCTAACATGTTTGAGCTTCACTCTCTTCCTTTGGACTACCAAACTGCATTTGCTGCATCATATAACCCCATCTCCCCACACCAGCCTGTGCCATACTTACCATTAAATGGCAAGAGAATCTTTCAATAATCTCATTCTTCAAAACAGGCTTTTTCTACTCTTCACAACAATACTAAAGCAACTTAAGTAATGAGTTTAACCCCTCTTCCAAAACACCAGCTGCCATCAACTCAGGTATTCGTTATCTGTACAAACATTCAATTCCCATTTTCAAACCTGTTGTACCTACAGGCCTTAACATTGCTCTGCAGCAATGTTCATGTCTGACATGTCTTCTTCCTTTATATTTCAGAACCATGTACACCTAACTTTTTGCAAATTCAAACACAATTTTGTCAATGTCTCATTTACCAGTGTAAATCAAGTCTAATATTAAAGAAATAATACATGATAGAAATATATTGAAAATAGAAAAATTTGAATACATTTGACTATCTCAGCAAAGTTCACTCTTAAATTGTGAATTGGGTATGAAGGGCATGGGCCTAAGTTTTATACATAGTAACTTCAGAAAACATGCCCTTTATTTGTTTTTAGTGTTGTCTAATAATTCATGCAAGTACTCTATAATTCTTTAAAACTATAGGAGAATCCTGAGGAAAAAAACAGTCCATTTGTCACATCGTTACTCGAAGTTAAATAACCACAATTGTAGTTTTACAATCTTTCTTCATCATTCTAGACACCAAAATTATTAGCTGTTGACTCTGGCCAATATGCTTTAAAAATATGAACTCTGTAATTTCAGTTTATAACTCCTGTTGCTGAGGTTTCTATAGTTACTCATGAAAGGGTCATAGCTCTTTGAAAACATGCAGTCTCTACAAATAAGCCCCACCACAGAATGTAGACAGTCTTTTAATGATTAGTTAGGCTAAAACTAAGTTCCTGGTGAAGCTCCGAATCCCACAATACTCTCATTGCTTATGGAAACTACTTTAGATTTTCAGATGGAACTGTGATTTTAGGTTTTATCTTTGCTTTGTGGCATGAAAAAAATCCTAAGTCTCTGGGTTCCACAGCTAAGCACAGCTCATATCAGAGGTCAGCACAGCTCAGTTCCTACTTGGGCACCACCACGTATAGGGATGACACTGTGGAGATTGCTTCTTAACGCTCCTACCTTTCTTCTCAGACTTCTCCTTGGTGTGTGAGAGGTTGAATTATCTTCTCTGGAAGTTCTCTGAACTGATGACAAACCAAAGTAGTATCTGTACTTCACAGCACACTCAGCAACAAACTGCTGGACTAGGTAGAAACCAAAGATCAAGGAGTGGGACAATACCTGTCAAAAGGCCCAACACTTTAAAACAAGATACAATGCCCTTTGACTCTCTGAATTATAGCTCTCATATTGGCAGTTTGGTTTTCTATTTATTTTTAGGTTGTTATTTACTGTGCACTTAACTGCACAACACAGAAAGGTAATTATCATGAATCATTTTCAGATATTATGTGTTGATATATGCTTAGAAAGAAAATTGAGAAGTGTTGTAGAAAACATTTAAGAAGGCTGACATTTGAATAAAACTACACCTGGTGTATAAATCTAACAAAATAACATTTGAAATCCATGCAGTGTATGTAAAACTACAATTTAATGACTAATATTTCCATCATGGCTAGTATGAGTAAGAGACTGCTTTCTTCTCAAAAACTCACAGCTGCATTTGTACGTAACATTTTGTGTCAATAAATGTCAGGATTAGAAAATGAAGCCTCTTGCTTCTCCACAGGCTAGGAATTTTCACCCCACTTTAAAGATCAACCCCCTGGAATCAGCACTAGGAGGCCTCAGTTTGAATATTGTGTTCAGTTTGGGGCGCCTCAATGTAAGGACACTGGAGTGCTGCAGTGTATCCAAAGAACAACAAGGCCACTGAAGTGCACTGAGGATCAGTCTTATGAGAATGGCTGAGAGAGCTGGGGCTATTTAGTCTGAAGAAAAGGAGGATGAGGGAACCTTATAAATCCCAGAAGAGGAGACAATAGAAAAGTGAGGGTTAGTCTCCTGTCTCAGTGTCTAGCAACAGGACAAATGACCTCAAGTCATGCCAGGAAAGGTTTAGATTGGACATTGAGAAAAATGTCTTCATTCAAAGTGTAGTCAAGTATTGGAACAGCCTGCCCAAGAGGTGGTGGAGTCATGTGTGGATCCAGCACTTGGAAACATGGTTTAGTGGGCATGGTGCCGTTGGGTTGATGGGTTGTACTTAATTATTTTGAAGGTCTCTTCCAATCTTAATGAATCTATGATTCTAAAGGATTTTGTCCTTACACACGCCAGATTTCTGCCTGCATGTGAATGAATCTGACCACAAAAGATATAATAACAGATATATAGATATATACACAAAGAAATATGTGTCTATTTGAACATACACACAACAAGATACAAAATGTACTATGTATCGTGCTAGGTAAAATTATGCATTATTATATCAGTGATATACAGAGTTGCAATATAAGGCATATCTAATATGTATTTTACAAGGTATACATATAAATACACAGATACATACATTAGATATACACATTAGCTATAATATTCTATTCTATATGTGTGCTTATATGCATTATGTGCATTATATTTAGCATTAATATTAAAGGTCTCTGTCAGATGACACAAAAATTTGTGGTTTTAACCTAGAAATCCTGAAATTCCAGAGCTGTAAACAACACAAACACATGCAGTAACTCAAAGATGTGTATAATATTCAGCATGCAGAATCTGCAGGTTTAAAAAGGAATAGTAACTCCAGTGAAGCTACATTTGCTGGGTGTTTTAACTTTTCTGGCTGCTCAGTAATGCAACTCTGGAGTTAGAGAGGGTAGAATTGGGGGTGTTTTGATGGGCTACAGGGAGGAGGGATTGGGGTGTTGGTTTGCTGTTTGGTCCTGTTTTCCTGTTCTCTCTTTTTGGTTTGCTTGGTATTTTTACAGCAGTATCTTCAATGAGTACTAGATTTACTATTCATTTTTTAGTCTAATTCTTTAGATGAAAGAATTCTGAGCTAGTTAAAAAAACTAAAACACAACAAAATAATTTTTAACCTGTCAATACCAAACCAATTTTGAAGCCAATAACAGTTAATTAATTCATTTCTTGAATCCTCTGGGATGAAGAGATAAGTCCGCTTTGCCTATGAATTGCTCTAAATATTAATTTTTTTGCTTGCCTACTGGGACTAAATCAAACACAGTTAAAATGGTTACTGTGGTTACAGTGATGGATCAAGAAAAAAAAATTGAAGTTATTTAACCCTCAAAATACAAACGAAAATCCTGCAGAAAACATCACCACCCTACTGGCATTTACAAGACAATGAAAACCACAGATCCACATCTCAGGCAATTTCAGAAAAACAAGGCTTGCAATCCCAAATCCCCAAGAGGCTGATTTATTTTTTTTTTCTCTGGTACTTTTACAAGACATTTACACAAATTGTTTTAAGAATCAAGCCATTAATTTATTATTACATCTTCTTTACCATCATTATAGAACAAACAAAATCCCCCTATTGTTTCACAAGCTAGTGTGGGGGAGAGGAAGAGCAATGACAAAACACTCAGTCCCCTTCTATAAGGTGTGGGAGGATGCAAGGGAGAGATGGGAACACAACAGATACACTTTTATGTTAAGTTGGTAAAGGAAAATGATGATGTCACAAAAAAAAGGTCCATCTGAATGCCACACTAAATAGCACTGCTATGACAAACAACACTAAAGGATCAAAGCAGAAACCTACAGCTGTGAAGAGAGGCTGTAACAAAACTCAAAACCTAACAACCTTGCAATAGTTCCCTTTTAAATAGAACAGTGGTATTTAATGGTTCTGTAACCAACTAATTAACCATTAAGACACACTTAAGAGAGATAAGAGAACAGCTCCCATATCACAGGACTCTTGTGGGCAGCTCGATGCTGGCAAAATCCTCTCTTCCAAAGAGCATATGCTGCACAAAGCCACACGGGACACAGACAGTCCAAAGCTGAAGTGGTAGCAAACCCAAGGAAATCAACACAAGGGATCAGAGTAAAACTGAGCTAATTCTGTAATTAAAGAAAGGAATCTATAAACTTTTGAGCCCCATGGCTACTCTTATATACAATGTATTTAGTTTTTAAGAATAAATGTCATTTCAATTATTTCATTTTTTATCTATTGCATGTTTTACCCTCCATTCCTGAACAAAAATGTTACAATGCATATCTTAAGTAATTAAGGTGCAAGGACAATGTAAACAAATTAACTAGGCTTTTTTAAAACTAGAATTTTTTTGTTTTCTGTGGTGTGCTTTTGCTTTAATGGACACAGTACAAGTAGTGAAAATCACTATCTGCTGCTCCTCATGTTTCTCATAGAAGATGATATTAATGAATTCATCAAATTCATTGCCTTAGGGAAAAGTTAAAGGACCAAGCACCTAACTGCCATACAACAAATACTGAATAAACCCAAATACAGACAGTCTTGTACATATAAAAAGAACTTCCCTAAAATATTCACAAAATCTTCTATTGCATTCTTATTTCAAGGACATTGTCTCAGTTGCCTGTAGAAAGTGCAAGTTTCAGCTAATACACATTTGTAGTGTGGCCGCCTTCTCAGTCTAACCTTGCTGTTTCCACGTGCACATGGAACAAGGCAGTCCAGGGAAAACATAAATACTTCAGTAAGCTCCAGGCTTTCTAAATCCTATGCACCATCAGTCATCCATGGCTGGAGCTGCAGACTGCTACCTGCAAACAAACGATCCTCTGATTTGAATAGAGGTTGACACAGCTCCTACCAAAATTCGGCCTTCCTCCTCCATGTTATAATCCAAGCATGTCATCTGATTCCTGGTTGTGTTTCATCATCATAATGTAGTTTGATGCACCACTAAGCTTAAAAAAAACCTCTCAATCTGCTCTTGGAAGTTTACCTGCCTCATTAGTCTTTGCTTTTATGCTCCACAGGCTAGCAGTGACAAAAAAAATATAAATTACTAAATACAAGTGATAGAGACTGTGGAATTAAACATCAAGCCCACATTTTTTATGGCTTGATTATATTGAGAACACACTACTCTCAGGCAGCTCTGGATAGATTTGTTTCTAACGTCAAAGTGCTTGTTTTGAGGATGAGCCTGCCTTGTCTTTTCTTTTTGTCTGAATACATACATAAAGCAAATCTTTGATACTGAAATACAATCCAATGAATTACTTCTAGCTCACTGGTTTGGTGAGAGGAACAGATCCAGAAGTGTTTCATAAAGTAATATAGAAACAATTCTAATTCCAATAATGTTTATCTCCCAGTAATCTCTGTCCCACTGCATTATTACATCTGAATCACTGTCATGTCTGTCTGCCTAAGTAGCATTTGAAGTTCATCTTAGAAAAGCCCTGGTATCTTCAAGTGAACTAGAACATTCTGGGTCACTCTGTGACAGCATGTTTTATGCTTTTTACACAGGGAAAGGGAAAACACAAAACTCACTCAGGATACTCATTTTGCTCCTGAGTTCATTACTTACTGTAAATAATGCCTAGGCATATCAACGCTAATACTGAATTGTTCATACTGCAACAGTATCTAGCATTTTTATGCAACAGGTATTACCCACAACTCTCAACACCCTCCTGAAATGCCATTAACCAGCGTTTCTCCAAGAAGGTCAGAGAGACGTATTCATTTTAGACCAGATATTTTACAGACATTGAACTATTTCTTTCATTATTAGTTTTTCTGCTGCCTCAGGACAACTGTCAAGATTTCTTTTCACTTCTCCTGAAAGTAAATACAACCTTGCAATGTTTTTATTTTCAACAGAAATGTGAGTCTATGAAAAATGGGAAAATACAACTGAGAACACTGCTGTTGTATTCTGGAGCCTCAAAGGAGCCAAAAGGGTAGGGAAGATAAGACTACAAGTAGCAGCATGGCTTTTTGGTCCATCATTAGTGTAACAGATTCTCTGCATTAAAACAGGCAAAACCAAGTGTTCCCTCCTTTTAATATTCCTCCTCCACTGACATTGTACTGCAAAGCTCTGTGTCTAAGAGGAAAGTTAGCTTGGAACATTTAACTGTTTCCCTCAAGAGAAAATATTTCCACTCACTGCAACAGACAAATTCCACTTTCAGATTTCTCCACAAAGAATTAGAGAATAATATCATGCAGTGCTAGTGAATCTGCAGCTCCAGATTATCTACAGCTCATGCCCATCATAATAATATTTTTAAATATAGATACAATATGGAACATGTCCAGATTTATCAACAGGTTTTAAGGGTGGAGAAGTCCTACATTAAACTCAAAAACACTCAACTGCTTTGCCTCACAGAACTACTTACTTGAAAAAGGAAATACTGCAACAGAACGCCTTCTAAGCTTCAGTTACAGAAGTACTGACTCATTAGTCCACTACTTCCAAGAGGTTAGGTCTAAAGGAAAGCTCTTTAGGAGCCTGTTTTATGATACATTCAATTAAAACAACTGGTAAACAATCCAAATCACTCCTTTATAGAGTAAACACACACACACACACACACACCCCCACACACACACACCCGAGGTATACTAAACACAGAAGAGCACAATTCACAGCTCAGCAATTTTAGGACCAATGTCTGGGGGGGGAAAAAACACTCCTCAGAGGGAGTAAAAAAACCCACCAAATAACTTTGCTTGACATCCTAAGCTGCTGACTCCAAACAAGCAGAAGAGTTAGCATGAGATTTAAAAAGCTCTTGTCTTACACTTATTTCATCTTGTTATTTCAAATACAATCCTAGGATCTAATCTTCAGATTTTATAAACACTCACACTAAAGATCAGCTAAAGCAGCAATTTCTAGTTTCATGAATTTTGAAGTCTCTGGATTTTCTTGCAAAACAAAAAAAAATAGTAGATGTGGAATTTGCAGGATCTTTTACCATTACTACAATGCCCTACAGGAATAAACCTGCTGACTTCCAGCATAGTAATAATAGTCTTAAAGCTAAATGAGTTCAATACTGTAACCCGTCACTCTGTGAAATGGAAGGCACTCAATGTATAAACTGCATGAGAGAGGCCTTATAAACGAAAATCTTCCTTTTTAAGCAAGTATTCTATTCTCACACATCTTTATGCAGGCTCTGTTAAACCAGAGAGTACCACTGTGAATTAAAGCGAACAGAAAAGAGCAAACTACTCAATGAAGTCACCAGGAGACAAAGATTCTAAGCAGGTAATAGTGGACAAGACAAAACCATAATGCTGTTAGCAAGCCAGACAACTTCCACCCAGAGGCAGTATCTTGCCCTCTACCAAAGTGTCCCAAAGCTACAATTAAGTCCAACATCTACTAGAGAAGCCACAGCTATGAATTGCTTCTTCCCTGGTAACTTCTACAGCTCCTGAAAATTAATTTGAAAGATGAAATTAATTACAAGCAACTCAAACATTAGTTATCTCTCAACAGAAGAGATCAAAGACCTTCATTAGCTCACTCATTTTCCTAGAAAGTTTCAAAGAAATCTCTCTGGCAATTAACCCAAATCCAGCATAAGACAAATCTGATTTAGTAACAAACGCCGGTGAAGGGTCAGAAGTTCCCCCTTACAACACTTCCAGTTTGGGTGATAATGCAAGCATTGAGATGAGGACAATAACAGATTGGATCAAGTCAATAGCAAGTGATAACTCAAAGGGATGTCCAAGTTAGCTACTATAAGGAATCTAAGAGGAGGAAGAAAAACCCTATTTCTGAATCAAAGGAGTTTGACATGCACCTTTTCTCAGGGTCAATACTTTCCTGCTCTGATCTGGAGACAAAAGGAGAATGTGTATTTGTAAGGGATATAAATCCTAAAGGAAAAGGAAAGAAACTAAATACACATAAGCCATTTTCTTTAAGCATTTTCAAGCATTTACTTGAATGAGAAGATTCTGCAAAAAAACCTGCTCCGTTCTCCCGGGACGGAAGTGTAAAATGGGGGTTCTAAACCAAGTGCCCACCCCATTAGTACCAGAATGGGAAAATACTAGATCAAGCTCAGAAGAAAAGTTTAACCTGCTGATGACAGTATAACCTTTCTCCACAAGTTAAACTTCAGCCCAAAGAAACTAATCTTGTTGCTTGGTTTGGGTTTTTCTCTTTGGATGCTTTTTTTACATTGAAAAAGTTCAGGCAAGACAGGGTAGTGTCTGGCTGTGATGTATCCTAGGAGGACAAAAGTCTTCCTACACTGCTAATACCCTATCAATCGATAAAAAAAAAACAAAGCAGTGTTTCCCTCTTTACCCAGCAACATCTTCAAACAATGGAAGCAACATACTTCTCTCATTGCTGTGCAGTTAACGAAGAAAAACCTGGCCATTTTCCCTTTAGAAGTCTCTGAAAGGACAGAAAGCATATCCTGCAGTCAGTGACTTCAGCTTTCACAGTACATCATCATTTGAAGCTGAGAGCACCAGCTCTGATACATATATACTACTGTGTCTACAAACTAGTGGAAAAATAAGTATTCAGATTTGCACCCAAGTAATTAATTGCTGTTTTCATCGGCTTCTCATCTGTGGGGAAAAAAAAAAAAGTCAGAAAATTACAGAAGCTACTTCATTTTGCTACACTACCCACAGGTTGAGGTATAACGCCAGAATTCCTCACAGTTAGCAGATAAGCAGAATGTTTCCTAACAGAATTATGATCCCTTCGTGATGTTTACTCATTGAATTTCACATTACTTCAGGATGAAGAAGAGTCAAGCAACAGCTCTGTCACTTGAGGAGTTACAAAGTTACTCTCAGCAACTGAAGACCCTTTCTTTTTACAGGCATTCTGTTAAGGCTGTGTAATAAAAACACTTTTGCACATAACACTTTTGCACATTTTGGTCTTGTAGGCAGTGATGTTTACACCACCATATGCCTTGTGCAAGGCCATCTACAACAAACAAGCAGGCAGGCGCAAACAGAAAGGCCAAGACAGACTAAGCAGAAGCTCTGAACTTGGTATACAGCAGTGCTTTGGGAACAGCATAAGTCTCTCCTATGCTTAGATGACAGAGTAAAAAGAAAATATGCAACTCCTAACAACCGAGCACTTCAGTTCCTATTTCATCACAGCTTTAGTACTTCTGTCTGCTTAGTCAGTTCCCTTGCTCCAGGGATGCCTGAGGGAGAGTGACAGTACCTCCAAATACCAAAGAAGTTTTTTGATACAACAAAACCCAAAATAACATTTTAAATCACAAGTTTTATGCAGGAAGTCTTTCAGGTAGCCACAATAATTAATCCTGAGACCAAATTCTCAGACTTCAATGGCACTGCTGCTTAGTAGTAGGCAGGATACAAAACTCCCATAAGTAAGTGCACATTTGTATCTTCTACTCAGAAAAGAATAAAACCATAAAAGCCTGAAAAAAATTATCTTACAAACAGATACCAAGGTCTATGGCAGACTGATCAGCTCCTGGATGTCAAGAACACACACCATCTGTTTGTCAATCCAGTGAAGACATTCAAGTAATTTTCTTGACTTTTTTCTATCTAGTGGAACTCAGTAAAGCAGAAAAAGACTACTGTTTTCTAGTAAAGACATGCATTTGCTAGAGAGCAGCATAAATTTGGACCAAACAACAGAGGTCATCATAACAAGGAACAATCTCTTCCATGCCAGAAAGGAAGTTTTCAACTACTATCTCTGGGAGCCAAGAAAAGCCATCAGTTTTGCAAACTCAGCACAGATACAAAGCAAACTTTATTTAAAGAACAAAAAACTGCAAACACTGACATAAAATTAGTTTTAAAAATTTAATTTCTTTTCAAAGAAAAGACAGAATACATACATGTCAAGTCATTACTCGTATCAGCTCACCACTTCAAAATTAAAAAAAAAATTAAAAAGTATATCACAATTATCCACAGCAGCTGACAATAGATACCATAAGAGAGCTTTTCATATGAAAAACAAAGTCTCTCTGGAGCTACTCCAGAGGAGAGCTGGAGAAGCCATTGGAGGGAAAGTCTTATGAGAGGCTGAGGGAGACAGGATTGTTTAGTCCAGAGAAGAGAAGACTCAGAGAAGACCTTATCACCCTCTATAACTACCTGAAGTTGTAGGTGGGTGGGCGTTGGGCTCTTCTTTCACACAACTACTGATGGGACAAGAGGACATGGCCTGAAGCTGCACTAGGGGAGGTTTAGGTTGGATGTTAGGAAGCTCTTCCTCATGGAAAGGATGATTAGACACTGGAATGGACTGCCCAGGGAGGTGATGGAGTTTCCATCCCTGGAGGTGGTTAAGATTGGAAGTGGCCCTCAGTGCCATGGTCCAGGTGACATAGTAATGTTGGGCCACTTGATGATCTTAGAGGTCTTTTCCAGCCTAAATAATTCTGTGATTCTCCCACTCTCCATGTGCATTGACTCCCAATTCTCTTTTTCTCACTCCTACCCTTAAAAATAACATGCAGCTAATTGAAGCTTTCAACATTACAGAATTCTGACTAAACATTAAAATAAGCTTCCTGCAATTCAATTTAATTTCTGGAGTCAAACCTTTAAATTATGAGTGCCCTTCAGTCACATAGTTTTTTTCATTAAAAAAGAAAGAATATTTATAGATAATGTACATTATTTTATCATCTCTCATAGAAAAAAAAATTTGTGGTATTCACCAGCAACTCTATTGTTCGCATATTGTTCCCACAACAGAAAAACTCCCCATGTAGCTAGATTTAACATCACAGCAGGCTTTTGCAGATATCCTCCCACCTGCATCAGTTTCCACATCTATCTGGAGAAGGGTCTGGAAAATGGGGCCTATTAAAATGTAATCTTTCCTTTATGAGCACACATCCTTATTTGAGATAAAAAACCCTCAAAAATTAGAAAAATCAGAAAGGCAAACCTTAACCCATGAGCAAAGTAAGGAGGGTGGGCAATACAACACATGATTTTTTAAAAATTCCATGAATTTTTCATTCTCAATACTGAGACACAGGAGTGTCCCAGGATACTTTCAACTGAGCAGGGCAGACCAGACCTTAGTTAAAAGCTTAACCTACAAAGATACTTAATAGACTATATCAAATCACTAAACTGAATTTTGTAACTTAAACCAGGACAGAGACATTTTTCCCAAATCATGTGACATGGTTATAATCTGGTCCATAAGTTTTGTTTTTAATTAAGATAGCAGCAGTTCCTAGAAGGTAGAAAATACAGTGTCTAACAAAATTTAACAAAATAGCCTACCTTACTGAAAAAAGTTATCTGAAAGGCTTTCTGCTTTTTCTGTCTTCTCTTGTTTTCATGGAGAGCCTCATAGAAACGTCGAGGTACAATGGATTTTCTTAAACTGTTTTCTCATTAGAGCAGCACTACACACCTTTTACATGATGGGATACCATGCTTCTAGGCATGTTCATGAACATCCAAGAATACTGAGGTTATACACAGCCACATATGGAAACTGTTAGCAAGTTCAAGTAAAAGTTATAGCGTTGACACATCACAGATGTTGCTTCTAGATTCTTGTGCAACTTGTTTCATAAGGAAATAAAACCAGCAGGTTTTTTATCATTAAATCCTCATTCTTGGAGGTCAAAAGAGGAAGAATCTTCCATACAAATGTACCCAAGATGACTGTAAAGGTACACTAGGTGTAAGTTTTCATATATGGGACACAGAAGTCATTGCTAACTGAGCATTCTTATTTTAGGTGTGACTTTAAACTGAGCGTACAAAACAGAAGGGTAAAATCTGCATATTTCAACGTCATTCTAAAGATGAAGATGCAAATGTTGAAGGTGAGGGACAAGACTTCTATCAAGAACCACAGCACAGCAAGAAAACTGCAATTCTTAAAACACATGGCATAAACCAGACTTTTTCACTAAAAAGGCAAGGATTACAGATCAATCATACATGAGATCCACCACCTTTTCCCTCCAACAAGTTTGCCTTTTCATTTCACAGTGAGATATGAACTACCCTATACTTCTGTTGTCTGAAATATTCCTGATTTTTGTTATATGTGCTTAACACCACAGCCTGCTGTCAGCAGAAATCAAGACAGAATAGAGCAAGTTCTGCCTTCTGCAAGCCTGCTGCTTCTGAAAATAAGTTATTGTGACATGACTCACGTGATACTATTTTTTTGCCTTCTCTTAAACTGGCTTATGTGCAAAATTAGACTGATGTTTAAACAGTGTCAGGCTGTCAGAGGGAGAAAACGAGGGTGCTACTGTGACATGAAACATGACAAGAAGAAAGATTAATCACTTACTCGATAGCAAAAAGTTGAATACAAACCACATAACCATGTGTCTCAAATTTATTGCAGCAGGTGAAAGACTGAATGCCGATTCCAAGATACACTTCATAAATTCCATTTAACTGAGAAAAATCAGTTTATTATAATGGCAAGCATTCTTAGTAAACAAAGATGATGGACTTCAAGGTAAAGAGTTCCCTAGGGCAAAAATACTGACTTTAGGGTTTAAAATGCACATACACACACCTGAAACAAGTTAGCTTCCTACCCAGCACTGGGAAAGAATTTCCAAAAAGAAAGCAATCCAACTAAGAAAGGAGCAGGTAAGAATTCAGCCATAAAGAAAGAAAAAACCCGCCACAGCTACAATCAAAGTATTTCAACTGTTTACTCCACTGTTTTACTTCAACTCTACTACAGTGGGATATACACCTAAATATTTTTAACTTCCACTTCTACCACTCTCCCTGAAATGAATCATTCTGTTGGGCACTTTTCACAGTGATTTCTCTGTTTTTGTACAAGTGGGTCACATATTAGTTTACTGGTTAGACATGTCTGCAGGCTGAAGAGGTCAGTCAGCACTACTCTTAGTGACTAAGTTAGCAACCTGTGCTGGGGACACAAAAAAGGAAAAGAAGAATGTGTCAGCTAATTAACATTAACTGTATCCATAACACCCATAATGTGGTGACAACCACAATTCTAGATTCAGGTTTTTTAACTCTTGACATGATAGGATGTTGTATTCTTAAGTACAGCACACCTGAATTGCTCCACTAGCGGGAAAGCATGGAAATAGCAGGTAACTTACTCAAAAATGATGCAGTATAAAAACATTTCCCCTTTTAACTGAAGGTTCTTCCCTTCCTGGCCCAAGCATATCTAACAACTCCTTTATTGCTCTGTAGTTAAAACTACTCTCAGAAAAAGTTCCCTATCAAACCTTTTTCCCTTTCACACATTTCAACCCAATTAAAGACAAGAAAGATTAGTGTGAAAGAGACAGTTAATTTTAGAAAATTTATGCATAGACCCAAATGTGTTTAATTACTTGACTATTTCCCACATGTAGGAAAATCATTTTTAAGTAGGCTGTAAAAAACAGTGTTTTAAAAAGTAAAACCAGTGACAGGACCAGTCCAGTCCAGAGCTATTAAGTGGATAATAAGTTAAAATTTAGCTTCTTAAAAACTTACAGTTTTTCTTCAGATTTTTAAAAGAAAACAACGGAACATTGTAAAAGTTCTTCACTAATGTGCTTTTCATGAGGACAAGTAGAACACTAAGGATTTCTATACACAATGAAAGTCTTATCTTCCTTCTGTCCTTTTCCCTTCTTCCAAGAAAGGGTAAGAGACAAACAACGTACTTAAGATAGGAAAAGCCATAGTTCAGTTTGTCCTTGGTCTCTTACGGGTACAGGGTGGCTATTCCACAGCCTACAGGGAAGTCCAAGCTAAAGGTTGCACAGAAAACTCCTTGCTCCTTCAGACTCCTACAAAACAGACTATTCTGTTCCCATTTTTCACTTCCCATTTCAAGCTGTCTCCCATTCCTCTCAGAGTATGTGTAAAGGCATTGTGATACAGTTTCTGTTTTACCTTTTTGATTCTTTTACTTATTTGATGTTTTTTTCCCTTTTATTCTTGGTGATGGGTTCAATAAACTCTTGCCTTTTAGCAAATTTGCTTCACTGTCTGTTAAACTCTCAGTAAGAGCTGGATTTTGTGCTTGGATTACAGGCACCAACCCAAACCGATTTAGACACTCTCCCTAAACCATTTAAAGGTTTCTTAGCTTTGCTCCAACCAGCACTCACATCACCTAATGCAGCATTGCTCATTCAGAAATGTGACAGAAGACTTAACATTTTATAAACTTTAGAACCATTCAACAATTGAGAGTTAGGAGTTCTCACTGGTTTTGTTCTGGGAAAGAAATATGGAAGAGAAGAAGATAGCCAAGCTCAGAGTGAAAAAACAGCACTTTTAAATTAGGTTTCTTGAGCCAGAGACTTGAGAACTGCAACTTGAAGGCTATGTATCCAAGTTTCAGATTTCATATGGATCCAAATCTGTGAACATCATTACTCTGTTATTTGTATCTGGAAAACTACAAATGAACTTCACAAGTTTAATAATCCATTTTCTCAGAATTAAAATATTTTTGCCATGTAGTCTCCTAAATTGGACCTATACAAACTTTTGACATTGTTTCAACATTGTAGAAAAGGAAAAGAACAATTTAACACCTCTGTAATACTTAATGACCAGGTTTAAAATGAGTGGAAACTGGGAGCTAGGGCACTTGGAGGCCACCTCTCCAGCCAGCTATCAGCAAGATAAAACAAACTCATGTTTTGCTCAGATCTACCCTCATCCTCTTTTAGCTCACCAACAGAAATAAATACTCTAGGAGCCTTCACTAATGCAGTCATTCAGTTACAGCACAGTCCTTGAAATCTTTGGCCATTGCATTGCACATCACTTCTTTCAAGTTTACAGCTTGAAAGAACCAGCAATGTATGCTTCACAACAGCATATTAAAAATCTAAGGAAAAGAGCACATGCTGAGGTACACCACACAGCACAAGTGGCTGTTCAAAAACCAAATAATCCACAAACACTGTCTAAGGCCATGACAAGCATGGGCCAACTGACTCAGTGTCCAGTGTTATCACATTAGGAATCAAAGGATTTGAACTCACTTAAAAACTATTTCACCCTTTTCAGAAGGGCCATAAATCAACTTTCACTTTTTTTCTCAAATACAAATGATCTGGTTGTGCATCATTTAAAAGATCTGTCTTTGTATTATTCACCTTCCATTCAGAAGCTTTCAAATTAATTATACAGCACAAATTCAAACTAGCATACAAGTGCAAAAGAATTACACTGTGAGCCACTGCAGAATGAATATCTCTTTCCAAAACACTTAAGTTCATCAGGATAAAACAAATGAAAAGACACTATCATGTTACAAAATCTCATCCAAATGACAACACTGTGTAAAAAATAAAAAGCATGGGATGGCATCATTGAACCATTAAGCTCTTCTACACCTTGCACTGCAGAAATATGTAGAAAGCTGCATACATAAGCATTAACAGTTGAACTAAGTACAATTATTTTTTTCCAGTTGTTTGCAATTAACACCTTCGGAAGAGCAGGTCAACATTTAAATTGCAAGGGCAATTTCTTTAGAAGTTAAATCTCTTAAAACCAAAAATCTTTGTTAAAAATTTCTCGATGCTGGCAAGCTAACAAAACACTATTAGAAATAATAGAAAGTGCTACATGACTCCAGACAGTTTTTCTTTCTTCTCCTGAAAATGCTTAATTGCTTAAAGTGTCAATGAATTCAACATTATTATTCTTCCACTTAACTGGATTTTCAAGCCCTCTTTCACAATAATTTATTTTTGGCTATACTACATGTACAAAACCATTAAAAATATCACGCACCATCATTCTGCCAGATGTAGGATGCTATCACTAACACAGAGACTTAACACGACTGAAGAGTACAAGAACTCTGATCTGACAAGCACTCAAATGCCACAAGTTACAAAGGAGGAGAGAACATGAGAGCAGCAACCAGATGGAAAAGAAATAAGGATGGCCCAAGCCATCCACAAGACACAAAGCAATAGCACTACAATATGTAGCACTGCTTACCAACCAGTACGACGCTATTACCAACAGGTCTCACAGCATGCTGCCCAGCAACAGAGAGAACAGCTGGAGACCCAATATACTGTACTATCCACACTAAGGATCCACAGGTCTTGGGGCAAAAAGCAAGACAGAGAGGAGAATTCCTCTTCAGGAAAGGGGACAATGGAAAGAGAGACAGTGTGCCAGTGACACCGGGTATTGCAATGTCCACAGCACCTTTATGTAATGAAAGAGAAGACACAGGTGGGATGGGGCAAGGGGAAGACTATTTCTACCGTCTTTCTATCTAACCCAGCTTTGTGAAATCACACAGATCCTTTGTATGTGACATTTTAGAATTACGTAAGTCAAACAGCTTGTCTTACCGCACCACTAGATAATTAAGTCACTCTCTAGGCTAAAGGTGTGAAAGCTCCAGTTGGTTACCTCCTCAAGTAAATCCCTCATAAGAAGAACAAAACCGTCTTTTGACCTTCTAAGTCTATACAAAGCAGAGGCTTCTACAAGGCCTCCTGCCTGTAAGCTTCTCTCCTCAGCTCTTTACAATGCATGCCGTCTACCTTGTGGATTCTGCCTACAGAGACTTCACAATCCAGCTTTCAAAGTCAGCAACTTAGCCACTCCAGGACAAATGATACAGAGCCACAGAACCGATTAAGTTGGAAAGGACCTCAGTGATGCTTAGATCTACCATTAGTTCTCAAGCACACATTGATTACAGTACCAAGTTTCCCAAAATCAGTAAGAAATCTCTGAACAGGGCTCCTGGCAAGAACACAAGCATGGAAAGTTGCCCCTTCCCAGCTGAGAGTCAGAGCTGTAATAGCTATTTAACACCTGTGACCACCACAACAGGAGCCTGGAGCTTTTTTCACTATCAGCACTGTCCTGATGCATAATGGAAGAGGGCTATGGCATACACACCCCCAGCCCTGCAGCTGTATTTGGGGCTGCCCTTCATCACACACAGTAAATTATACTACTACAAACATTTCCAAACTGGCTGCAGTCATGTACAAACGATGTTTGTTTCTTGCAGTTCATTTTGTTCTACACCTACAGTGTTCCATAAAGCATAGGTGACCAGGTTTAATATTATCTGTTGTTCACAAAGTGCCAAAGAAAAAAATATTTAAGATGTTCCTTATGTGCTCTAGCACTTTGCCAAAAAAACGCAATCTTCTCTAAAACTTGGCAATCTCAGCTCAGATAAGCAGTTGTTTGCCACTCTGACAGAGTCTCTCAGACTTCGTGTTAGACTTTATTAAAAAAAATTCTCTTAACTGCAATATGTTCATCCCACCAACATGCCTGTATCTATTTCTCCTGGAAAAAAGCAATTGGAAACAAGGGAACTTGCACAACAGAAAATGAACTGGAATTAGGAATGTGGCTTGGGAGTTCTCTGGAAAGCATGATTCAAAGGGATTCAGCAATGGTAACAGACCGGTCAAGTAGTTCTTATCATAAGGACCATCTAAATCTTTTAGTCTTTAGCTGCACAGAAGAACAAAAAAGTACTTATGTTATGTAATTAATATAAATTACAGTTTAATATAAATTACAGTTTAAGATAAATGCAAGTATAACCCATCCAGTTCTGAATGTCATACTAACATGTGGAAGTCTGTATGTAAATGCCCAGACACACCAAATTAAGAGAGAAACAGAAAATGTTTGCAGGCCAGAGTAGAGGGAAACTTTCCAGTTGATCCCAAGAGTTTAGCTTCTCCAGGAGTTCAGAGCTGATGACATTAACAAACATTTTCTCAAAATATAAATATAGACAACACTTGCTTATCAAACAAGAATCAACAACAAAAGCTGGCACTACGTACATTCGGGTAACCCATTATGAAAAGTGACAGTAACCTGTCCTTTGCCCAGATTTACACACCTTTTTCCAAATCACAGAATGGGAATTGCCTGGTACCTGTTTGTTTAAACAGAAACTGAATGTAAGAAGGCTGCAAGTGGAAAGCTAGTTCTTTGGGTCATAAGATTATGAAGCAGAGATGGAGAACATTTAAAATAATTCAAAATCTGCACATTAGCTGGTTAAATAAAGCAGCAAAGATTAGAGATACTTACGGGTTTTGTTGTCAGTTTGGTTTTGTCCCCTCTGCAAAAAGTGAGGGCTCTAAAACCCTGTTACAATGAATCCAGCAAGGGGCAGCTTTTCACAACAGACAAAACTAGCAGGGCTACAGCAGAGACTAGCTATAGCTACAGAAAGATAGATCAGGAATTAATAATTCGGTGCAGTTATCAGAACTTGGGGAAGCCATCTCTATATTATCAGTTCATAGGCTGGTTTCTAGGTACAGACACACACATGAAAAAAATCTTCTCTGTTTCTTTAGTGATTAGTTGGTTTTGGTGGGTTTATTACTTGGGGGATTTCTCCAGTTTGTTTAAGAGGGCCAGGACATTGCTTATTTTTGCCCCTTGACCTTACATCATAGAATGGTTTGGGTTCCAATCACAGAGATCATCTAGTTCCAACCCCCCCAGGACATTTCTCACTAGACCAGGTTGCCCAGAGCCCCATCCAACCTTGCCTTGAACATTTCCAGGGAGGGGGCATCCACCACATCTCTGAACAATGTGGTTCAGTGTTTTACAACCTTCAGTAAAGAATTTCTTGTTAATACCTAATCTAAATATACCTTCTTTCTGTTTGAAACCATTACTCATCAGTTCTATCACTACATTCCTTGATAAAGAGTACCTCCTCATATTTCCTATAGATACTTCTTTAGTATTTATTGCCTTTAAGTACTGAAAGCCACTAAAAGGTTTCCCAGGAAACCTCTCTCCTCTTGGCTGAGCAACCCAAATTCTCTCAGTCTGTCCTCATAGCAGAAGTATTCTAGCCCTCTGATCACTTTCATGGTCCTTTTCTGGATTTGCTCCAATCCAGGTCCACATCCTTTTTTGGGGGGACCGGAGTAGAGTAAGGGGAAGATCCACCACAGTTGACCTGCTGGTCACGCTGCTTTTGATGCAGCCACCAAAGTGAATTGGCTTTCTGGGCAGCACATGCTCATTGCTAGCTCATATTCAGTTTTCATCCATGAACACCCCACAGCCCTTTTCCACAGGGCTGCATTCATCCCCTCAGCTTGTATTCGTGCTTTGATACATCCTTTTATCCATTACCTTAAACAGCTTTATGCTAAATTCTCAAAAATTATTGGCAGGGAAAGAGCATCCTGTTTCATTACACTGTAGCTTTCCTAGATCTGATACTGTGCACTTACGCCATCCACTTTTCAAATCCTGAGGTATTCTTCGTGAGAAAAGCTTTAGTTTCCTCTGTCAAGAAGAACTCAAAAGAAAGATGATCTGCTTTGATCCCTAAATGGCAGAGATATTCCACTCACTACCCTCACTACACAAGGCACGTTTTGGTAGTTTTCTATTGAAAGTACTCTAAAATGTTCAGGCATGTGCCAGAACAAGCAGTATTCAGCCTGTTTGTAACTGGCCTCCATCAGAACCACAGGTCTACACCTCAGGGTGTACACCTATCAGGTGCCAGGGCACACTGTAGTATATTCACATTATTGCTTCCTTGTACTGACAACCACTGATCCCAACTGTACATTTAAATCTAGGCTTTCAGAACTGGTTTAAGGATCTGAAGATGATAAAGTTATTTGCTAGAGACTTAAAAATGACAAGTGGAAGTACTTGTAGTAGTCTATACGCTCTATACAGAAGTAGTTCAATACTCTAGAGTATCTAATGGATGGGTAGCAAGTGGAAGCCACAGCACAGCCAACTATTAATGCTGTCTGAAACCTCACAGTTTAAAAATATAAATCTTTATTAAGAACAGCTGCAGATTTCTTTGACTTGGGTTTCAACTGCTGGGGACAAGTATTTGGTTTTTTTATTGTGATTTTCTTACAATTTTAAGTAAGCTGTAGCTGATTGGTGGGGTTTTGTATTGTTTTAAACAAACCATCCTTTTTAGAATATCTTATCTAAGAAATTTTGATTCTAAAAATGAAGATACATTACAAAGAAGCAATGGGAAAAGGATCATACAGGAAGATACCATGCAGTCTTGACAATCAGGGACAACAAGCAACAGCACACAAACATCACAGAGGGATAAAAGATGTTTTTGTTTTTCTTGAGAGATGAGATATTGTGGTTTTATTTTCATGTTTGCACTTTCAAAAAATATATCAAAATAAACTTTTTTTCACCTTCAACTGATCATTCATTTTAGTTTCATATGGTGAATAACCTGCCTTCTATTAATCAAATAAAATTATTTTTCTACTAGTTGAGACTGTACTGCAGAAAACATTCACCAGACAACTCTGGCAGGGTTTATAATGTGTTTGCAGATTTTGTGGGTTTGGGTTTTTTGTGTTTTTTTTTTTTTTATTTCCTAAGGGTAAGGAACATACTGGGAGAAAAGTCAAGTATTGGAAGTCCCAATAAACACCCACTGTTTACAACACAACCAAATGTTAATACAAGATAAACATACTTCAAATGCAGCTTGTTATTTCTCCTCAACTCTACCTTGCATGATATGAAGATATTTAAAGCATGTTTATATTCTCAGCTATCCTTCACAGAGTGACTAGTGTTAACAATTAAACAGCCAACAGAAATAGTTGGAAACCTTGATTCATGTGCTTTGTGTGTTTGGGACAATTTCAAAAGGGACTTGATTACCTTTTTCTATTTAATTTTCACTTATAAACTAAGAAATAAGACAGAAAAGACACTGCCTTTCTGTATTAAATACACTGTGTTAAATACAAGGATACAGAAGTACATCTAGGACTAAAGTATGTACCATGCTTTGGCTACCAGGAAGCAGGGCATAGTCATCTTCATCTCTGCTCCTCCACTATAAGGCTATATTCTTCTCATTCAGTCCACAGTCTCAGACTCTCACACTACTTTTAAAACTTACAAACTGCAAAACTATTCATAACTTCATTAGATTTAATGAAGAAAGATTCTGAGGGCTTAAATACTGTAATGACTGGGCTTTCCTCTACTGTACATGGCCAGCCAATTACTAAGTTTTCTAACCTTTAGAGCAGCACAGCTAATCAGCACAAACATTTTATGCTGCACCATAATCCTTTACCAAAACTTAGTTTTGTCCAAGAAAGTGAAACCCAACTCTTCAGTCATGTTTTTCAGACTTCATGAGAAAGAGCTTGCTGGTTGCCAATCTCTATATAAATGAAGAAAAAAAAATGCCTACATATTCATCCTAAAACCTGTTTTAGGTGCCACACCTGTGCAGCAGGACAAGAGTTGCTGTTCAATAGCTACCTTGTCCCAGGGGAGCAGACAGGACTCAAACACAAGCAAGCTAGGTACAAGAGTAACATCACAGAGTATGAAGATGCACAAAGTGGTATAGGACAGTCTTGGAAATCATAACTGAACATGTTCTAAGTACCTATTCACATATTTCCTGCTAGCAAAAAACTAATACTAAGAATAATATTCTGATACTAGGAAGCATTTCTTCACCAAAAGGTTTATCAAGCATTAAACCACTCTGCCCAGGGAGATGGAGTCATCATGCCTTGAGGGATTTGAAAGATGTGCAAATATGGTGCTAAGAGACATGATTTAGTGATGACCTAGCAGTGCTGGGTTACTGGTTGGACTTTAGGTTCTTACAAGGTCTCTTTAACCAAAATGATTCTGTGAAATATAATTTATTTGAAAATAGGATGGTGATAAAAATTAGGCTCTGAAACAGCAGCAAAATCTAAAATTTGTGAGCTACTACAGCAAAGAGGCAACGAAAGGAGTGAAAGATGGTCCTAATTTCTCAAGGACGTTTCTTGTCCCACTTTGATGTATTATGGTTTACTAATGCCATTTGAAAATAACGTTCCGCCTGCAATGATTGCAAGCAAATAACAGGAGCCTCAACTCATTACATACCACAGCAGCAAAACCACTCCAACACTAGCAGGACCATCTTGCCCCTACTCAGATCAGCTGTTGCTTCTCACCTTTTCTAGAGGGCACAGAGCCCATCAGAGGAATTGCTTTTGGAAACTGTACTGGGTAAGAACAACAATGTTTTTGTCAAGCTAGTTTAAACACAGATGAGTATCTGTACAATTCAAAGGGCAAGAGCTGTAGAACCGGGCAGAGACAGACAACATGACCTCTTCTGAAAGCAAATGCTTACGTAGACCAGCTGGAGGCTCCAAGGAAACCACAGGCAAAGCAAAACTAGACCTGAAACACATTAATTGCCTTTTAGTAGCTCCGCACTGAAGTAGAGCCTTCATACACTTTAGTAAAAGCCCCTTTTTCAGAGATACAGGCAACCCACCAGGCTGTATAAGCAAAGTCATATGTAACTTCTGACATCTCCTCTTTCATATGGTAAGACCAAGACACCACTCTAAAATGGTTACAGGGCAATGGGAATGTGAATCATTCAATTAAGACAGTAAAGAGACCATATTACAAATCCCTTATTGTATTTCAAGCCAGTTTTGTGAGGACTAGAAGAAACAGGGGAAAACAGATTCTAAACACAAAAGTAGTGCATCTGTCTAGGCTTTTATCTCCACAAAAGCAAAAAAATGCCTTTTTTTTGGGGGGGGGGGGGGGGGGAGAAAAAATTCT
>VZRI01002823.1:66966-101542 GCA_013397515.1 Upupa epops
ATAGGAAAACACCTTTGTTGAAGTGCACTGAATATTTGATTTATGCCTCCATAAGAATTTGCTTTCCTTCTTTGTGTTTACATGAGACTCAACAGAATTCTAGCTTTGAATTCTTGAATTGCCATTAACTGAATGCTGGTACTATACAGAGTAACATGACTACACAAAGAAATAAAACAGAAGCTGTGATATAAAAACAGAAATTAAAATTCTTCAACTCTTTATCCATCAGCTACCACAGCAGTCTGTGGGGATGGAAGCTGAAAAGAAATACAGTTCTATTCAAGGATTATCAATAAAGCCAAAGGGTAGTTTTAACTTTATACAGACCTGATAACCTGAAACTAGATACAGAACACATAGTGACAAAGCTCTACACATAATGCATTTCACACCTACCTTCAACAGTTCAGCTTCAATATCATAGAGGTAAAATATCTTAAGATACCTAGTCTCTGTGGCTGTATTATTTGTTCCCCTCATTGTCATCAAGAGGAACTATTACTATTCCATACTGACCTATAGGAACTTCCTCATCATACACGTTTCTTTTCCTTAGAGCTTTGATTGCTATGAGGTAGGTATTAGATACAAATTAAAATTTGTAAAAACCTTCCTTAAAGTCTTAACATAAAAGATGCAAAAAGAAACACACTAAGAAAAACTTTTCAGAACTCTTAATACAAAATGCATTAGCACCATATGAAAGAATTGTCAGATTTCAAACACGTAAAATACTAAGATCAGGAAAATCTCAGTACTCTGAAACTTGGCTCTTTGATTTCTTATCAGCCAATAACTTCTGTGTAATCCCAGGAAGGAAGGCAATCACAACTTGAAAGTGCCACAGATATGACCCGGGTCTAGCTAAACCTAGCAGTTTAAGCCTGGGGCCTCAATCAACAGCAAATGAGGACATTTCTTCTGCAAAGAAGAGTAACTCTAAATCTTCTCTAAGGGAAGCTTTTCCAAGAAAATTATTACCAACTTGATTGCAATATCTACCATAGTGTATTTTATTATCCTCCTGAGAATTGCACTTTTAAGTTAGACATGAACTGGGGAAAATGCATTAAAAACAAACAACAAATAATCCCACACTTATTACTATAATTACAATAGCATGCTAAATAACCGTAAGTGTAGAACTTAAGAGTGAGAAAGTTAGCTTTTATTTTATTTGAAAAAGCAAGAAAGATATGCAATTGTTTTGCCAAAAGGCTGGCCAGTGACAAAAAAATCCTTATGTTTAAAACCAGGTCTTTTCAATGAGTATGGAATCGCACACCACATGAGAAAGTACACTGTTGCAGAAGCAGTAGTATATGGCCATATGCTACTTTTACGCACTTCTGGGAAGCCACATAATGCACATCTGCATACTTAGCTGACTAGCTTTCCAGGCATTTTTATTTTAAGTTTGTCCATTGCTTGTCTTGAGTGCAATTTCCAATATGCAACAGGAAAAAAAAAGAGTCCTCAAAGCTGAAGTTTTTAGAGTTTTTACAAGTTTTTACAAACTGGTTTTTAAAGTTACCTTTTGCCATATATTGTTTGCAATTTACACTGTATTTTTTTAACCATAAGATAAATGTATTTTAATCATACGAGAAAGTAAAGACTGGTTTTATTCCCCTAGAATCAACTACAGTTCTCAAGCATTTGTTTACCAGACATTTTATGCTACAGTTTCTTCTGGCACTGGAAGCCAGGAAAAAAATACACAAGCAAAATAACAGTCACAGAATCATAGAATAGTTTGGTGTGGAAGGGACATTTAAGGTGATTTAGTCCAACTCCCCCACAGAGAGCAGACATCTCCAACCATATCCCAAATCAACCTGGCCTTGAATATGTCCAGTGATGCAGCTTCTATCACCTCTGTGGGCAACCTGTGCCAGTGTTCCACACCCTTCACTGTAAAAAGTTTCTCCTCATATTCAATTTAGATCTCTCCTCTTTCATTTAAAAACCATCACTCATTTTCTTGTCACCACGGGCCCTACTAAAAACATCATCTTTCTTCCAAGTTCCCATTAAATACTGAAAGGCCACAATAAGGTCTCCCCAGAGCATTCTCTCCTCCATGCCAAACCACCTCTCTCAGCCTTCAAAGCAAACTGTAAATAATTGACTATGTGGAAGTACTTAAGAGCTTGGCTTACTTTATAGCAACACAAAAATTGCCTTTTCACAGCAAGATGACATTATTTTCGAAAGGCACATTGCTTTCCTCATAAACATTAACATGTGCATGCTTATACGTACTTAAGCATCAACACGTGGATATAGAATTTCAAGTATTTGTTCCATCAAGGAAAATCACTGAGAAGGAATAAGCTCTTCCATTAGGTTATGCTTATGGAGATAATAAGCTTCTTTTCATCAGAATGTTTGAACCATTTGTGACCAGATGCACTTGGAATGACCTCCATCCCTCCCTCTCATTGTTTAAGGAACAGAACCTCAAAGAGCTTCAGTTGTCAGACCACCAATTAGGGACAATACTTCATGCCCAGATGACAAAAGACATTTTCAGGTCAACAAATGTGGTTATACAGCTGAAAACTCTTCCCAAAAACAAGTGACCAAACCCTCTGCCTGCTAGTTGTTTTTAATACTCTTTTTTTTCAAAATACAAGTATGACAGAGGGAGTGGCAAAAAAACCGCAATTATTAAAAGCACAAGTTTTAAATTTGCATGTGTCTTCATTAAAAAGGATTTTAACTCCAAAATCCCCCTTGTAGCATTCCAATAGGCAATCTTATTCCAAAACCATCAGGAACTTTATTAGCATTTTACTGTCACAGTTAACTCCTTTAATCTGGAAAAAGCAAAGGTAGACTTATGACAAACAGAAAAATTCTGATGTTTGCAGATGTTCAGAGAAGACATTAGCAGTTCACAATGTTCACACACAAACAGTACACTGGAAAAAAAAGTTTGGATTCCATCTGCTAAGAACCTTTATAACCACATAGTTACTTTTAAATGTGGTAGAGCACATTTAAAAGCATTGGTATAGCAGTAACCCCTGCAATATGCTCCAATAAAATATCTATTTTAAGAAAAATCATGTTATATAGAACTAAATATGTAAAAGTGTGTATTTTTTTTCTAGAAAACGTAGGAGTTTAATGCATGCAATAAAAGCACTGTGCTGTGGCTCTAAATCTATAAAATGACCAGGTGTCTGTTCTTGAAGTTAGTATCTTATCCTGAAGCACAGTGCTAGACCTGCAGTTTATTACAGGAATGTTTCCAGTAACGAGAAGCATGATAGTGTAATTGCACACCCCAAAATGTGATACCACACTTAAAAAATGGTTATTTTAATGGTTGAGCTAATGAGTTCTGAACTTCCAACCTATGTGCATACAGTTTCATAATTACACAGCTTGAAATCCTCATCAGCACATCCAAATGCTCCTGAAATCCAAATCACTTTATAATCTTGAATAATGCATGGCGCCTCTGCTGCAAGAAATTAAAACAAATTTCATAAACATGCAAAGCCTCATGATCTGTATTCTAAGAGAAACTGCATTACTGAAAGTAAAGTGTTGCTTAGTAAGTACCCATGATGGTGATTTCTTCCTCACTCACCCTCTGCTACTTACAGTTCAGATCCCACTTCAAAAATAAACAGAGTAACTCCTATCTATCTAGAGAGATACACACACACACACACACACACACACACACATTTGTAGGCTCACAGCATACTCTACTACACAAGAGTTCCACAAATTGGCTCAAAATGGCTTAAAAACCTTTCTTCCTGGTAAGTGTGAAAACATCATTTTTTTAAAATACACTACAGCTTGACTGGCTTGCATGCTATTTCATCAACAGCAAAAGCAACACTCCATTTCAGTTCATCAAAGGGGCAGCAGATCAAGGTTTACAGTTTTTCCTATAAATATGTCCCCCATCCCAAGTCCTTTGGTTGTTTGTTGTTAAATTGCAGGTAAATCCTAGATAAATGCAACACTGGTTTTTACCAAGTGTTGTGATGTACCTTTTGAATGAGTTAAAAAACCATCACACCACCACACACTCTGCAAAAGAACAGGCACTCCATTTTGATGTAGGATTTGCCTGTGTCTTGTATCTCCATAATTTAAGCTGCTGAGAAGGGTACAGGCAGTATTTAAAATATGGCCTTTTTCCTAGTTCCCTTCCTTATAGACAAGAAGCAGGGCTAACTTTCAGAGCCTTGAAGAATAATCCTACTCTGAACTATTCCCTTGATAGAATAGAAGTCGTAAGTTACATGGAGGTTTTATTCTACCCTCAAATCTTCATCACCCAGAATCAGCTATGAATATTTCAGTTAACAAATAATATCAGCAGTAACAAATTCATATCCAAAGATTTCTGTGATTCATATCCCAGATTATGGGAAATTACAACCAAAACCTATTATAAACTATTTATGTAAAGAAGACTCAGAATAGTCTAAATAAACAAAGTTAAGAACACTATCATGCTTTGGGAGGCTATAAACATGTTAATCAGAAGAAAAGTCAAATCTTAATTTTTACCTGTTTGAAGCAGGAATGAAATATTAGTTATCTGTCTAACTAATCAAGTTTTACAATTTCCACCCATCTGTACGATTACTGAAAACCACAAAACATGACTGCAAAACCAGAAGCAGTATGAAAGACTCAGACAAGTATCTGCACATATTCTGGCAGAGATGCTATCCAGAGCCTGATAACTATACTTAGAAAAACAATTTAAAACCAAATTGAAGCACAACAGCTCTTACACATCAGTTTTGCCAAATTGGCAAAATTAATTTCTCCCATCTTGAACATACCAAGTTTTTTGATCTACCAATTCCTATTTCCCATTAGCACCAAGGAATCAAACAAAACAACTGGCTGCCTCTGGACAACCGTTTTCTCAAGGTGTTCGAACTTACAGAAGCATAACCAGGGCTCTGCCAGAAGCAATACATATCAAATGTTTGAAGGATGTTATTTGTTGCAATCAGTTTAAGTCGGTGAAAGCATAAACACCAGTAAAATTTGGCCACAGAATTTATCAACTAATTGCTATAAAACATTGTATGTGAAAGCACTAACCCTGAGCACCCTTAAAATAAAAATCACACCATCATTTCGCCTATTTTTTTTTTTGTGATGTATACCTCTTATGGTACAGATTTTATGAAAGACATGAATTATCAAATTATAATACACCAATGTGAACTAATCTTTGTCTATGTAATGGCCACACCACACAAAGCCAACATCCCTAGATTACTTTCTACGCCAACAGACATATCTTCTTACCTGCTTATTCTTGCTAACAAAGGGAATCTATTTTAAAACACTTTTCCAAGGGAATGTTGACTAATTGACTACTTCAACAGGTAAAAATTCTTAGCTTTAACTAAGTCTTGCATATCTTGCTTTGATTTTCTTTATAAAGTATATGCTAATGTACAACATACGACTGTGAACCAACTGAAATATAAGCATCTCTTTCTAGTTACCAGACAATTACAAAATCTCAGAGAAAATACTAGAAAGTTCAATTACACTGAAGTCTGAAGTTTGGATCAGTAAGATCTCTAACTTGATCTATGCAAGTAATGCTGGACAATGTATTTGAGAACCAAACCATACAACAAAGATCTGCAAAACGTGATGTTGTCAGGTGCTGCTGACCCCTTGGAAGGTATTTGAAACAAGTCAGTACTGAGGACTCCACTGCTGATGGGCAGAGGAAGCTTTTAAAGCAGCAATGCTAAAACTGCCTGTCAGAAGGAGAGATTCCCTCTGTATCCCACAGCCCTTCATTTATCTTTTAAACTACAGATACTCATTCCCATTTGCCCTGTTACTGTGACTTCATTTTATCATTTTTTGACCTGCAATTTCTCTATCACCTTATACCACACAACAGCACCTTCCCTACATACCTAAGGATAACTTTAGTTCTAATTTACTTTTCCATTTCACAAGGAATTCAATGGTTGGAGGGAACAGGAACTGTTCTAAGGTGAAATTACTTCAGTACAGCTTAATTTAAATACTCATTGCATATCAGAGTGCCATCGCTTTGACAGGCAAAACACATAACTTTCACATAAGTGTTGCAACCCAGCCAGCCACCAGCACTCCTAGTGACTAAACCTGCCCAGAAACAATGGAAAAGTTCCAAATCCACTGGTAGAAAACATGTCTGACAGGTACTTGGAGAAAAATTTCCTCTGGATAATTACATCAGTCTTAAAGTTTCAATCTGCTTCTGAATGCAATCATTTTTGTAGTTTTGATGACGCAACTTTTCAGACCAGTCTCACACAACACTGAACCTAAAGCTCCGAGCAAAGACCTCTGTCTGAAGTTTAAGAGTTATCTAGCATCTTCCACAAAGATAGCTTCAGTCAGATCTTCAGGTTCTCACCAAGAGCACGCATGGGCCCAATAAACATTTAGAGCAGCCAGCAGATAATTTTTTTCACATCTGGAGACCTTCCAAGAGACATGTTTTTTCAGTATTATATTTTTGCTGGTATTGAACTGAGATGGAAGAATCCATTGATTTTGCTATTTAATATTTTATTAAACACTCAGCTATAATAAGCATCTGAACTGCACTTAATTCATACAATTTATACTCTATCATCATTAGAAACACTGAAATGACAGCTACCGTCCCTGCAAATCTTGAAACAATGCCACGGGTTCAGCATTTCATTGATGTGGCTTTGTGTCTTTCAAATGCTTCTGCTGGTATTAAAAACCAGAAGTCACCTATACAAAACAAAAGGAAATATCCAAGAGAAAACTGTTCCTAATACCATCCTGACTGTCTATTTAATTCTATCAAAATATGAGAATACATGTTGGACAGATCAAATAGAACTACATATGCCTTGTAAACTTTTACATGCATTCAGAAAACAGAACTGTTCTGATCTAGGAAGCTGCTCACTGTTCAAGCTTCTCCTGTAAGCTAAGTTTTAAGGTATTAACAGATACCTACATGTTACAAGCACAGGCACAAGGTATGCAATTATATGAAGAGAAGGGTTTTATACTCATCTTTTTGCATGGCACGTAAGTTTTCTTAGGGCATTTTCTTTCTCAAGGGGAAAAAAGTAATTTCAAGTGACAGAGATCTGTTCAGAACAGCATACAAGAGGACTCCATTCATAGCTTCAACACATTAAAAGCAGACAATTTCTATAGAATGTTTTTATATGAAATAACAAAATTTGGAACTTTTTTTAAAGTAAATAGCATTCACAGTAATCTGGACACAAACCACTTGGTAGATAGCTCAATGAAAACAAATTATTATAGAACTATTCAACACTAGCTTTGACATCCAATTTGGGCCACAGAGTATTGCTGAGGCAGCAACAGCAAGAGGGGTTCTCACCATAAAGAATTTCCAAATTTTCAGGACACGTGTTACCAAGCACATATAACACTAATTTAGACCTGTTTGATATGCAAATAGAACAAGACACCCTCTCCAACATGCATAAGTACACAGTTGACAGCAATTAAAATTTCATCCACTGTACTTGCTGAATTTGGATGAATTTTGAATTCAAGATGAAACCATGAAGTTAACATAAGCAGAGCTCAAAACCACTGCCACTCTCAATAATGCATTCTGCATCCCTGTGCCACCACTCACCAGTGTTGGAAATTGACCCTTTATTTCATCTTTTTGTTTCCTCTCAATCATTTACTGACCCCGCAGCAGCACTTGCTGCTTACCTCCTTAACTGTCTATTGTTAAGGACTGTCAAAAGCTTTTGAAATTCCAAATAAATTATATCTGATAGCTCTCTCTGATTCACTGTTTTGTTGCCACAGTGAAAGAATAGATTAGCAAGCACATTTTCTTTTGAAGAAACTGTGCTAATTTACTGCTATCAAAAGTACAATCTGGAGCAGATTAACCCTTAAGAAAGCATCGGCTAGTTTCCTCTAGAAAAGCTTGCTGGTCAGGAATGCCAAATGCACACTTGGTTAAAAGCACTGAGGTGAAGCACAGCTTATTTTTATATAAAGTTATGGATTTCATGGAAGACTGAATTACTGGCTCAGATGTATAGGAAAGGATGACAAAGGAGCAACAAAGATGTGGCCTATTCATTTGTCACACATACAGACAGTCATCACCAAAGAAAATCAGTGCAGAGAGAAATGTGCCAAAGGATTTCCCATCTACTTAGGGGCTTTAAACACCAAATTATGTATCAGGTCAATTAGATCTGAGTATCTCCTCCACTTTACGCAAAGCCTCAAGAGCTCCTAGCCAATACCCTCAGTCTAGCACAGCACTGGCAAAGGCTCAAAGAACCCAATAAAACTACTAAAAATATTTGTGAGCCTTTTATAGCCCTGCTTCCTTGTTAGCAGTTCATACAAAACAAAGAAGGCAGCTGGACAGCTCCTCACACAGGCTATGGCCCCAATTCCATTCTGAAATTAAAGAATACCTTGACCTCTCACCCAGCAGGTCCCTTGCACAATTACACAATTCTCCCCTAGTTTAACCAAAAACCTGACTTGTCACTGCAGCTGCTACTGTTCAAGTCTGGCTTCTCACTGTTTCACCAAGACCTCTGATGAAGAGAAGATGGCAACGACACATCACACATAATTGAGATGTCAGACAGAAATTTGCTGTATTCCTAAAACACATCAGACCACTGCAGCAAGAAAAATCCCAGTTTTACAGTGTTTTTTCCTCAAGGCAGCCTCAGAAGCACTAGTAGAATATACTTAAAGCTGCAGCTGTGCACAAACCACAAGCTCCATCAGGAACACCAGCGACAGCCACCAATAGAGTGGAGCAAAGGCTCTGGCAATAAGTTAAAAACTGGATGTTAAATCAAATGTGGTCATATTCGCCTAAGTGTTCCTATACCAGTACTTAACATTGAGGGAAATCCTGGGTAGTCCGGTTAATTTTTATTAACTGATGTGACCAGTAGTGCATTTCTTTTTGGTGTGCTGTTTCATTTTACAGCATCTTATGCTTTAAGGACCTTTATATACAGCTGTGTCAATGCTCACAACCAAGTGTTTAATAGCTAAACACCACTGGAAGAAAGTCACATGGCTTTTTATGTACACTTTCAGTAAATAGGAACCAGCAAGAAACGTGTCATAAAAACATCACATACCAAAGGGATCTCCACTGTTTTTAAGAATTCCCAAATAAATCTCCATGACATGACATTAAATCTCACCTCAGACATGTTCTAAGGTACTGAGAAACAGAAATCCACTTAATCATAAAGAAAATCTGGCACTTTGCATGAAGTCACATAAGAATCAAAAGCACACAAAACAAGCATTTTTAGTGCAATATACAGAATTCTTTTTTTAAAGTCAAAGCATGACACCATATATAGATGAAATTATTTGACTGAAAGGACAGGCATGTCCTATATTTGCAATTTCAGTGTCAAGCCACTAGATATACTTTTTCTCTGATTTTATAAGGAAAACAGAAAAGCATTATCAATTATACTTCTCTGTACTGAGGTCACCAAGTAGCTCCCCAAAACTACATTTTCCTGATATTTAATTAAAAAAATAAAAGGTCCTTCACCCAGAAGAGACATCTATCTTACTTGAACTGAAAGTTAGAGATCCGTAGCTTTTAGAATTATTAACTAGCCTACTTAGGCTTGCAGGAGCAAATCCCAGGAACTCCCTGTGAAATTTAACACAGCTGAGGCAGCTGTTCTGGTCACTGCAGGATTTGTCTGTTTATTCTGTCACACATATTCAACCATGACATTTGAATGATTCTCAAAAAATCAATTCTAAGCAAAGCAAGAGATTCTATAAGATAATTTAAGTGGGGAAAAAAAAAGAACAGCTATCTTGCAAACCTCACATTCCTTCACCAGCCTATTTTCATACAGCAATAAAAAGAAACAGAACTGCATGAAAAGGTTAAGCCCTGCCCTGAATCAACTGCTAGGCTTCTCTGGTTATCTTCAGTGCTTGTGTCATGCTTCCTCGCCCCCACCATTTCTACTCGAGAAACAGACAGCTATAGCACCTATGGGCAGATGTGTTTAATTTAAAAATACTTAACACACACTGCATCTGCCAGGTGTCCAAGAAATGAGAAAGTAGCATTACTTATTTGAAAAGGCACAGGGAAAATCAAATGTGGTATTTCTGTCCAAGCTCTACCTTATCTTTGTCTTCCACAACATCTGCCAGCACATCATCTGGGTCCAAGATTCCTCCATCTGTGTACTCCAGGTGGTGAATATTTACCCAGGAATTTGGATCCTGTAAGAAAGACACAAGACTTGTTGACCTAACCTTGCATAGTTTTAGTGCCATCAGACAAAGAAGCTTTGTTTCTTGTCTGCTTCCCACACATTTTCCTCTTGAGTTGTGAGGTAGAAGCTTGGAGGCACCACCCATAACTGAAACTGAGAGAAGAATGAAAACTAGACACATAATGAGACACTAACTATAGAACATTACGTAAGTTTTGAAGATCTTTTGCATAAACAACTATAAGAAAATGGACATTTCAGTTAAATAGTTATTAAGAAATAAGGAGAAATGGAACTTCTTTTGTTTTGCAATAGTTTATGGTTATAGAAACATCTGGGTTATCAACATACACACACACATATATATACACTCTCTCTATATATGCATACATATATATACACACTATACATATATAAATATACATGGACATGTACCACTCCTGACAGTTTTAGGACTGTGGCTGGGGAAGGAAAGATTGAGCACTGAAGAGTGTCTACATGCATTAATAAAAATACAAAACATCTATCATGTCTTTCTCTGAAGAGACAGATCAGGTTGTCGTAGCAAAAAAAGATATACAACAAATGAAGAGAATAAATAAATCCTAGTCTCTTTTGACAAAAATATCTTCCCAAATTCCATTCCTACATTGTGTACTATATTAATAGGGACCATGTTAGTTTTCAAAAACTAATGCTTTCTTCATGTATTATTAATGACTTGAGTAATTGTGAGCTTAGCCTTCATTCCACTGACCCTGAAGCCAAAAGGCTCAGAGAGTACTGCTCAATAGCAAATTCTCCCCAGCCTGAAATACAAATCAGAGAGCAAACGCACAGTCCATAAACCACTGGCCCCAAACCACACCAGCTACCTGCATGCACAAACTTCCAAGAGACACAAGCTAAACGGCGATTATGTTTGAATTGCCTTAGTTAACATTGGAACATTTATCCCGTTAGTTAGGGACAGCTATGGTGGTTAACAAGCATACAGTAGCCCATCGAGACACAACAACATCTTTGAGTCCTCTGTGCTACCAGCACTGATAAACGTTGAGTTAGCATGTCTTCTACAGCACACTGAAGGAAGGATGCATGCTTAGATAAAATTACAAAGCATTCTTGAGTCTCACATCAAATATTATGGGGACTGAACAGAATATGCTTAAATTAAGGATGAAGAAACAAGCATGCACACACAGAGCCTTGAGAAAAGTCTCAGAAATGGGCAAAGACAGACCATCACTGCTGACATGCCACACGCAATCACAAGGACTCCATTTATAGTATCTACATAAATTCCAACTAGATCTCTAATCCTTCTTTCTTTTCAAGTGTAATTAAATGACAGTCCTCAGAAGCAAAGGGAGGCCCAACAGACACAACATACAGACTAGTAAATGCCTTATCTCTAGTATGGATAGTCTCATGCAATAAAGTCCCTGAGAATAGGGCCATTCCTCTCCATATTTATTTATGGACATTCTATAACTTTGTCAATAAAGTGATGCAGAAAGCAGACAAATCAGGATCACTCTCTCACAGGTACAGATACGGAACACTTAAATTAGGGTTCTTTCTTATTGTATCACCAACAGGCAGCAGTCCAAAAACAAACCAAAAAAAGTATCAACAATCTTAACATTGCCAGCATTACTCAGCCCATCATGCAATTGTCTACTTTCCTAGGAAACAAAACAGTTTTGTTTTTTCCTAAAATCTTCCACAGCTCAGGTTCACTTTTTCTACTGACACATCATTAGTTCAGGCTGAGAATCTGTTACTTTAACTCAGAGTTGCTTGTATGGTGCTACGCGTTAGATCTGCATTTTTATCAACACAGGGGCATTCTGGCTATTGCCGATCAGTGCCTAGACACCGAAGTCTTTCCCATTTTCCCGCCCCCATGACTGTTCTGGGTGTGTGCAGGAAGCTGAAAGGAGACACAGCCGGGGCAGCAGAATTTCAACAGACTAAAGGAATATTCCATGCCACATGACACTGTGCTTAGCCAAGAGAAATGAGAGGATAGTGGAGGAATAGAGTTGTGCACAGAGTTTTTATTTTATCTATCAAATCACCTTTATTTCAGCTATGAACTTTGTCACTTATACACTTGGAATTCCCTCAGTGGGCAAGGAGTGAGCAAGAAGATGTATGAGGCTTGGCTGCCATATGTTAACCCGCAGCCTTTTCAACCTTCAAACAAGTGCAAGAGAGTAAGTATTTCTAGGATACAGTTTGGCTGAATGACAGCCAACCTACTAAGCATATACAAGTATCTCTATTTGTAACACATCTATTAAATTTCCGATTTACCTCTAGCTACAGTTATTTCATCTTGCATTGAAACCACTTGTTAGGGAAACAGCAAATGTTTGTTTATTGGAAGTATCAGGTGCTCAAAATTGCAAAATTCAAGAAAATTCATTATAATGCTTTTGTCTCTCAGAAGTGATGAGGCATAGACAACTGTTACAGCTCAAATGTCTGTACGACAACCCCTGGTTTAAGTATTTTTACCATAACCACAAAATTCTAGATAAAAAGGCAAAGAGGAAACCCACTTCTGTACACCAAGCAGGCATAGCAGCTCACATCGAAGAATTCACCTCATACACGTAGCCTGTGAAAGAGCATCACTTGACCCTACCATCAAACTTATTAAAGATGATTTTTCTCCAACTGGAAGACATTGGTAGCTACAGATGTTCCTCCTGAGACTACTAACTAATGCAATCACAAAAGGTTTCCATAGTTAATAACTCTAAAACAGCATACTTGGAAAAGACTCCTTTTAATTACACAAACTTGTGCAGCTAACACTTTTGTCTGAAAATATTAAAACCTGCTCTATGTATTATGCTTTTTAAGTGTTCTGTAGACAGAATAAAACTGATTAAAAAAAAAATAAACAGTTGATTACAATATTTTCCTTTCAACATTTGCTTCTATTTGTGATTCAGCAGCTGCACCAACCCAGATGTGTCATTGAAAAATAAACAAATAAAAAAGGAATGTAAAGACTCAACTGTCCCAACAGAATGCAGCAAGTCAGCAGGAAACAAGCTGAAGACACCAGCCATCCTAAACTACATTAAGATTAACAAGTTCTTAAGATTAAAAAGTTCCTAACCTTCCTTTTATTTTGGGTCACAACCAATAAAGCAATGTAATGGTTTTGTTAGAGACCATGTCAAAAGAAAGTAATCTTTCAATCAGCCTGAAAGAACAGAAGATGCCATCCCTCATCAAGTATGGCCAGTGTTAGAGTCTTTAAAAGAAAGAAGTGATGATACACACTGAAATACAAGAGCTGAACCAGAGCGGGATTCACACAGCTTCCTTTACCATAAAAATATTTTAACAGTTTACATACTCTTTCCCCACAATCTATGAGTCATGTACACAGAGTGTGAAAACACCATGACCTTTTAATCTCAAGGACTCCTCAATTACAGGAACCGCCAGTGACCACAAGACTGAACACTTGCAGTTTCAGAAATACAAATGTTAAATGGGCTCCTATTAACTAGGACTTCATCCCTGAAATTTAAAAAAAGAGTCATGAGAGAGGTTGGGAAGGGAAAGACATTTTGTATAGACTTGTTCAATGAAGCAAAGAGTAACAAAGATAGCCCAGGTGGAGGAAATTCCCTTTGTATGGTCACAGAAATAACGAGAGTTAATCTGACTAGCAAAACAGTAATTCTCAAAGACAGAGTATTTCCTGTTCTTTGAATGAATCCCAAACACTGACAGGACCAGGATATGAAGAGTCTACAAACCTAAAATGTAGATAGTAATTTCTTCTGTGCTTCTTTACTCCCAAGAGTCTAGACAGCTTCAATAAATAAAACCCCAATATTTTAGCTAACTCACCATACATAACAAGCCATTAACTACCAGCAGATAGTTTATTATCTTAAGTGCCAGATAGCATTTCATCCACATGATAAATAGGGGATGGGGGGTAACAGAAGGGAAAATGAATGTGATTGCACATGCATGTGCGCACGCATACACACACAATTTTTACACATTACTTATGAGTAGAATAGGTCTCATAAATAATTATGGAACACCCAAGATAGAATCATCACAGAAAAATCAAAACCTTCCTTAGTAAAGGGATCATCTATTGACCTTAGTGAGATCCAACAATTACAAAGTGCATCAAGAACACTTCAGGTTTGCACTTAAGTCCCAGCACTTGGAACCAAGCAACACTGTAACAGAAGTGATGCCTGATGCTATGTTACACATGCAAAGGGTTGATCCCAGCTGCCATGCTTCTTTCAATAAAACAGCACTTACCAGTCAAAAGCAGAAAAGGGTGGAAGGGTGGAATTTCTTATACCTGTTGTTTTGGTTTTTTTTCTCAAAGAAGGGGTTGATTAAGGACATATTTACTGAGAAAGTACTAGCTGAAAACTATCGAATATAAAGTGCAAGAACTGTATTCTAAAATGCTAGGACAATTTTTTGTTGTTCTTTTAGTTTTCTGGTTTGAAGCTTAAGTCCTCTTCTAGTGAGTGACATCCTTTAGAATGACTCTTCCTAGTATCATCTTAACCATCATCTTTGTAGCTCAGGTGCTCAAAAAGGAACGTTTTAGTAAACAAAAAAAAATATGTGTCTCATAAAAATAAAATGCTAAAAGCAGCTTGGAAGGTCTGGGAAGCACTCAACTACTGTTACCACATATCTGTGCTTCTGAATGACCCTGCTAGCAGGGAAGTGTCTAAGATAAAACACATCTACAGGTTTTCTTCAAAATTATTCCAAAAAGCCCTAACAACACAAGTGGAGAAAAGTTCTCTTGCAGCACAGCATATAACCCTTACGCAGAAGTTTAGCTAAGGTGCTACAACATAAACATCTAAATACACAAAAAGTGTGCATAAGTTACCTGCTGTAATAAATACTAGCACTTCCCAAATGAATATTGAACAGCTACTCTAATGCACATTTTACCTTAGGGCTTCAAGTCATGTTTCTGTTTAACATCAAGGCACTTAAAAGCTGTTTATCATCATTTCCTTTATGTGTGTGAGAACACTTTAGGAATTACTATGCAAATATTTACCAAATGTTAAATTAAAGCCAGGTCACATGAATGCACAAGTGCAATGTAGGCAGAGAAATGACATAAATTTTTAAAAGTGATTTTGGTAATGCTGCTGTCACAGAATCCTAACTTAACTGTTGTCACCTAATATAACACCTTCAGTGTTCAAGTAGTCTAAAACAGATTCAAGAATTTTTCTGTACATTTATTTTCAGTGAAGCACACACGTGAAATATGAATCTGTCTATAATTAGGATACTTCCACTCATTGCTACACTTTTCTATAGACCTGTAGATTAACATTAATAATGTTATCAAAACCTTGGAGCAGCAGCATCTTGATTCCTTTTGTTCCACACTTGGATAAGAAAGTGTCAGTTTACTTTTCTGAAAAAGTAAAGCAACATAATTTATAAGAATTATAGTTCACACAACACATTTCAGACTGTTAATGAGCGAAAGAACCCTAATAAGTGTAAATATATTTCAGCATGCCCATAAATAAAATAAACATCACTTAATTATTTGTAATTAATTATTCTTTGTTGCTGTTATTTTTTATGCTGTACAGAATGCTTAAAATTAATTGTTATCAATATCTTGGAATTTTTAATTGAAGCATGGTAAGAATAGAATGCACTGAAAAGTTCAGAAGCAGCAATGACTTAGTAAGAGTTTTCCCACAATTACTTCTCAGGCTGAAGCTTTAGAAGCACCATCATGTTGTTATTTCACTAGAGCAAAGAGACTTCAGTGACAATACTGCATAAAACCCATGCATTTACAAAATGAAAGTTACATTTCTCTGTTCCACATCCATAGCAACAGAATAAACACTAGATCAAAGATGGGGGAAGGACTGGACTCTAGCTATGTTGTTATCTATCATTCAGACAGTGAAAAAAAATTATAAGTCCCACAATCCTATCTTTCCTGGTAACGGGGATATTTTAGGTTAATGCCAGTAAGAGAAACATATGGTCAGCATATCATCTTCTGGTATCATCACGTCAGAAGAGAATCATTAGGGATCGGAAGAGACCTCAAAAGATCATCTAGTCCAATCCCCCTGCCACAGCAGGATCACCTAGAACAAGTTGCACAGGAACATATCCAGGCAGATCCTGAACATCTACAGAGAAGGAAACTCCACAACCTCCCTGGGCAGCCTGTTCCAATGCTCCATTACCCTCACCCTAAAGAAGTTACTTCTGATATTTAGATAGAACCTCCTATGTGCCAGCTTGCAACCATAGCCCCTTGTCCTACCACTAGATGACACTGAGCAGAGCCCAGCTCCATCCTCCTGACACGCAGCCCTCACATATTCATAGACAGTACTGAGGTCACCCCTCAGCCTCCTCTTCTCCAAGCTAAAAGAGACCCAGCTCCCTCAGGCGTTCTACTTCCTTCATCATCTTTGTTGCTCTACATAGGACACCCTCCAGCAGCTCTCTGTCCTTGAACTGAGGGACCCAGAACCTGACACAGTACTCCAGATGCAGTCTCACTAGTGCAGAGTAGAGGGGGAGAACTTCCCTCCATCTGCTAAACATGCCCCCTTCTGATCCACCCCAGGATGCTGTTAGCCCTCTTGGACACAAGAGCACATTGCTGGCTCAGAGTCATCCTGCTGTCCACTAGGACCCCCAGGTCCCTTTCTCCTACACTGCTGTCCAACAGGTCAGTCCCCAACCTATACTGGTCCCTGGGATTGTTCTTGCCCAGATGCAAGACTCTACAGTTATCCTTGCTGTGCTGCATAAAAGTTCTCTCTGTCCAGCTCTGTAGCCTCACCAGGTCTCGCCGAATGGCAGCACAGTCTGCTGGGGTGTTGGCAACACCACCCAGCTTTGTGTCATCAGCAAACTTGCTGACAGTGCACCCTAATCCCTCATCCAAGTCAGTAATGAAAGTTATCTATTATCTCCCAATGTATAAGAAGTATTTAAAGATGTTTATGAGCATTCTAAGGCTACATGATGTAATATTATCCACAGCCAAACAGCACTAAGTATTACTCTTAAGCCACAGCTTGTGAGCAAACTACAAAAAAAGTTGCAGAGGAACAGATGGATGAGATATGTCACAGCCTCAAACTTCATCTCTAAATCCTTCTCAAAATGTATCACTAAAATGGAAAACCTCTTGAACTTTGTTTGTTTACCACACCACCTCCAAAGAAGCCTGAAGTGGTACTTCTAGTCCCACTGCAAATTAGCTGCCAGCAAATGACTGCCACAACCAGCTGTAGCAGAGTGGGGCTCTGGTTTTACAGGAATATCAATGCCAAGTTCCCCAAATCGATGGCTGATCAGGAAGCAAATGATTTCATGCTACATATTATCATTGCTGATTGTTAAATATTCCTCAGACACAGCAAGGGGATTTCCGAAAGTGGTCTTGAGATGAGTGGATAGTTCTCACCAAAAACCCAAGGTACATGTTCTTTGAATATACTTACACAACCTCAAACAAACCCTAATAAACGTGTACCACACCCCGTCTTCAGCAAAGAACTACATTTACACAGAATTACAGGATATTAGGGAATGGAAAGGCCACGAAAGATCATCCAGACCAATCTCCCTGTCAGAGTAGGATCCTCTAGATCAAGTAGCACAGGAGTATGTCCAGGCAGGTTTTAAAAATCTACAGAGAAGGAGACTCCACAACCTCGCTGAGCAGCCTGTTCCAGTGCTCTGTCATTGTCGCTGTGAAGAAGTTTCTTACGTTTACGTAGAACCTCCTATGTTCCAGCTTACACCCACTTCCACTTGTCCTATCATTGGATGACACTGAGAAGAGCCTGGATCCTTTCTCCTGACACTCACCCTTTACATATTTGCAAACATTAATGAGGTCACCCCTCAGTCTCCTTTTTTCCAGGATAAAAAGACCCAAGTCCTTGAGCCTTTCCTCATAACAGAGATGCTCCTTTAATCATCTTTGTGGCTCTGCATTATACAAGTGATGACAGCTGTAGAACAGTATCAGGCCTGTAAGAACACTGTATGTTGCAGAATTTACTTTTTTATGGAATAAAAATTTCTGTAAAAATCAAAGATGAACAAGTTTTTATATCAGAGGTTAAGTCTGGTCCAGAAGTTTACTGAATTTCAACCAGATCTTAGAACTGATTTAAATAAGTCTCTCTATATGAAGGCAATTCAGTATAAATCAGGTGGTCTTTTCAGCAACTTCAAAAATTTGGAAACAAAGCAACATTCAGGTTTCACTGCTCAGGAAGCTCCCAGAATTAAGCTTGCATTACAGTATAAAGTAAAAAACCTACATCTTTAAGTTTCACTTATGAAAATCACTTCTTACCTAGAACTAATTCCATTGTCTTCATAGATATATAGTTAAATTGCATAAAATTAAACATTTTTAATCACTTCTAGCTAGAAACTCAAAAGCAGCCAAAACCTTGTAGGCAAAACTAGTGGAAACAGGTTACAGCACAGTGAGGCAGTAAAGAAAAAGATTCCTCATGTAGCCACAGTATTGTCCTGAATCTGCTTGCACTGGAAGCAAAACTGCTTTAAGATGCTAGAGAGAAGATAAAACTTCCTTAGATCCTTCTCCCAGCTGTAGTGACATACAATCGAGTCTCTCAAGTCAGTAATATTCAAGTAAAAGGTCTACACTGATTGAGCTCAAAGACAAAAATTAAAGCTGAGACAAGGTCAAAGGACAGTCACTACATCTGTGTCTGAAGCAGAAAGAAACTGCTCTTAGGCATCCAGCAATAAAACTATGGAATAACAGAGGGCCACACAACAGAAATAGTCCTAGAAAGGTGACTGCAAAAAATTCTTCCTAACCTGCTTTTGAGATAAAGCATAATACTATAAAGTCACCTAAGAAAATATCAGGTAATAAATTTTGTCTTAACTGGGAGGTGAGGGAGGAAAGGGACAAGTTACTTCCAAGCAAAACAAACTTCTGGGTACATACAAGGCTAAGTTCTTCCCTTTTGACAATAAATTTAGTAGGGCTGAGTGACAAGCTTCCAACCATCCTACCAAAAGACAACTTCACCTCCCTTTCCATAGTATTCCCAAATACCAGGCACATTTTCACTTCAGTTGATAGAGTTACACACATGTAACCCTGAGACCGTGCTTTACCGTAAGCCATAAAGTGAAGCAAACAAGAAATTCTTTTAAAACTGACAGTGACATCATTCCAAGCAGTGTTTGCATCTATCAACCAACTCCTAGGGATAGCTCATAGCTCTAACAGTTGTAACTCAGCAAAGGCTGCTCTTTCACATTTCCCTTTCTCCAGGAAGATATCCAATTAAACAAATTAACTGAGTAAATGTTTCTGAAATTTTAGGCTGTATCACATGGCTGCAACATGTTTCAGAACACAGCTGAAGTAATCACAAAGGTCTTAATACGTTTCATTGGGTTAAGACAGGACATCACCGCCTGCTATATGAGGACTTCTTAAAATGAGCTTTCACCTAGTAAATTAATCTTACAATAATTACTTCAAGAAAATTAAAATATTAGATTGTGACATAAATACTGAATATGCCATCATCCTCACATTGCAGTGAACTATCAAAATTTCTCTGTAGTAAAGCATCCCTTATTAATTCACATAAACCAGTTACTGCAAACTGAACTGATTTCAAGTTCAACTCTCCATGAAACAAAAATTGTATTTGCATACATGAGGAACAGAGAGGAAACTAAAAAATAAAAATGTTACCCACAAGCAAACATAATCTTTCACAAGGAATAAAAACAAAACCATGAAAAAACAAGGCTTCTCAAAAGATAAAAATACTTTTTAACACAGGTGTTTACTGGAAAAGGACACAGTTGATTTTTTCATTTCCAGATAGTTTAAGAAGATTCCTGCTCGCAATAAGAACACAGAGGAAACTTTACTCCTAACAGGACTAAATGAAACATTGAAGTGTGAGCTGAACCAAGTATTTTTTTTTTTCAAAACAACACAATCTGCCCTACCATTTATAGTGTCTGCTTTTAGACAATAGCAGAGGATGCTGTTCCACATAAACAAATCTATTTATTTGCTTAAATCACTTAAGCCACATGTGTTTTCACACATTCACTACATTTTTCCTTAGATTCGTTTACTTTATCTTTCAAGATGAGCTGTGAAAATTCAGGTTTTTTTAATCATGATGTGACATAGCCAAATGGTGCAATTGTCAAGTAGAAAAGAAATCCCAGAAAAAAAAAAATTAGGTCACTTTAAATACCCAATTTGAAAAATTTGTCTTTAAAGGTGTTAAAAAGCCCATGTCGAAACAAGGACTCTAATCAGATCAGGTTAGTACAGAAACAAGATTTATCATTGTCAGTAAGGTTGGTTTTATCTTAGCACATCTGCAGCTTCTCTGAAGTCTGCTCACACTGTTCCCCATGCTGGCTCTTAAGGATGGGAGTGGAAAGAGCAGAACCAACAAAAGACAACCAGACAATTCAAGCACAAAGGCTGTGGAGTATCACAGGCCAACAACCAGAAATCAGTTTCTTTTTAGTCTTTGGAACAAGACTAACAGAGCAAGCACAACTCACAATAAGCTTTATATTAATATGCTAAATAGTAAAAAAAAATTGCTAATGACCAGAGGGCCTCAAATATTTCTTGATATTTGGTCATTCTCAAATTACTATGCTCTGAAAAATTAACAGGAATAGTTAGTACTATGACTATGAGTCAAAACACAAGAGCAAGGACTGATAAACACTTCTTTCCATCTCCTCTCCATACAACGGCACATACCAAACTTGATTTAGGATGAACAACATTCATTCTTCTCCTTGTCTTTTTTTCTTCATCTTTCCTTCTTTGATTCATTTTCATGTAAAATTAACACATTCTGATTGGAACGCCAAACAATTATAAATTATAGCAGCCACCTCACAGCAAGACTAGCTTAGCTATCAGAGAGTTTTTACTTTGGGCAGGGTGGGAGTGGGTCTCCTATGGTAAAGAGACTTGCTACAAACAACATGACATACAAGTAATATACATACACCACCATCACCTCAGCTTCAAATGTCCCAGTTCACATTCTAAGATATGAATATATCTTAGAAAATATTCATATCTTAGAATATATTCATATCTTATTCATATATATGATCCAGCTCTGAGCTTCTAGAAGACAAACATAAACCACATTGAAAGCTCTTCAGAGAGGTTCTAGAGCAGGGCAAGGGGAGCACAGCGAATGGGTTTCCTCCACTGCGTACTGTAGGCCATGGAAGGACAGTGAATCTCCTCTGTACCTGACAGCATCTGAAAAAGGGACCAGAATATTTCATGGGTTTTAGCCACATTTATTAATTTCTCAAAGTGTAATAGACTATGTACTAAGAAATAGAAAGTCTTTTAATGTTTCACAACACAGAGAAGGTAATGACTCTTTTCACACAGTGAACTCCAGTGTCACTAAAGAGCAGAAAGAAGAAAACGTTGGTTATGTTGGTAGTTAAACAACACAGAGCAAAACACCCATCTCCCACAGTAGGGTTGAGAAGAAATGTTTTTCACTCAAAATTGCAGACATCCCTAGTGTGGAATTCCCAACAGTCCAACAGCCCAAGCACAGATATACAAATATAAAATTACACTGTTTTAAATTACACTCAAACTTCTACTTGATTTGCAGCACTGGAACCTTGATAAAATAGGGGAATTCTGATTTAATACTAAATCAGAATGCAAATGAGAACCACCCTCTGAATATGGCCCATTAGTTGAATATCATCTGAATAAAAAATATAAAATATGTATATATGCACATACACTGATGTATATAAAATACATCAGTAGAGGGATGTAGAGGGATATGATAGCCCACCTTTAAATTACATCCCAACACTCAATCTTGAAAAAGAACATTTCAGTGAAGAATAAGTATGCAAAACCTGAACAGGAAATGATAGCTGGAGACATGCATTTAGACAGGTTCACATACTCCAGTTCTAACAACTACAAAAACACTCTCCCTTATAGTGTCAGTTGAAACTAGAGTGCACTGTACACCAGGCTCTGAGTCCAAGGTAACTACATGAATGCAAGAACATACATGTATACTGTTGTTTATTATCAACATTTATAAACTAAGAATGCCCTACAAGTGTGTTCAACTAGAATCCTTCAATAAAGTAGAACCACAAAAAAAACACCCCAATGTAAGTCATCACAACAGCTCCAGAACAAAGCATCTCTAAGTGAAAGCTCTCCATGTTGGATATTATCAGAGTTGCACTGTTATACTAATGTGCAAACTGGTACATAGCTACAGGTAACGGGCAAGTAGCACTGAGTGTGGCTTTTTGTTTGGTATCTGACTGTAACACCAGTCATGATTTGTTAATATTGAACTTCAAGTGAGCACACAGAATTATGAAGCTACTTCTACAATTTGCCACCCATTTCTCACACAGGAATGAGTTAAAAAAAAACCCAAAGCACCAACTGTAGAAAATAAGACATGTGTACAAGATTATTCAACGTCAAATATAAAAGTCTAGGTTAAGGGAGTGAACAACACTTATATTGCCAACTAAAACTGAGAATACCTTAAATTCAAAACATTCGATACAAGAACACAGGTTGGCAGTAAATTCAGACAACTCAGTACTGATGTACACCAAGTCTTGAACAAAAATGATAAATGGCTCAGCAGCTACAATAAGAGCAGTCACCTCTTCAGTCCTGCATCTAGAAACTATCTAAGGTTATTTTTTTTACAACCGTGGAGACTTTCCTTTGATAAAATGATGAATGGAGTGGGGGTTGACACAAAACTTCTTATCAGAAGCAACTCAAGAGTTTCAAACATGTGATTAAATAATAGATTCCAAACTCCCCAGAAGAGAATATAAATGCCTGTAAGATGATGCAGACCAGGTATCTTGAAATCCTGTAAAACCTTGTAACATATAGTGGGCTTTAGTCAAAGCTCAAATAAGATATAACAGTAGTAAATTACAGAAGTATATCCTTAATTCCACATAGAAAGCAAGCGCGTATTTTATGGAATAAAAAAAAAAATCCCTCTCCTTCAATCATATAGAAGTACTTAATTTTTTTCACAGATAACAGTAGGATTTTTCTGCCACAGCACCATACTGTTTCCTACACAGATTAACTGCAGAGCAGAGGATCAGGAGGAATTTTCTCAGAAGGCTGGCATTGCTGCACTGCTAGTAAGGTCAGGAAGACCCCACACCACCATCCTCTCATGCTTCCAAGGCTGATGCTTCACATCAGCACCAGTTCCCAACAGCATCACTTCCCACATTAACCCTAACCAGTTCTCTCCATACTGACAACCTAATAGTAGCTTCAGTTCACTGCTCTCTTTAGATAAGTATTAAGCATGGACTTGGGGTCTTTTTCCTCACTCACAAGACAGAACAAGATAAATGATTTTTCATAGTCTATTTGTTCACTGTGCTCCAAAACAGCCATTAGGGACAGCTGTAGTCCCCAGTGCTAGAAAGCTCCTGGGACAGCCATGATAGTTTTAAACACCCAAAGCACTAGAAATATTTGAAGATGTAAGCAGAGGCAGGAGAAAGTTCATTACAAGAGAAGGTGGTGGTGATGGAAAATAATAGATCATATAGGAACAGGATGCATGGGGAGGGAAATAAAGGATTTTCAAACATAAGACAGTGACATGTGTACTAGATGAAGCAAGCTTTCACATGCCACTTTGTTCTCACAGGAAAATGTTAAACCGAGTAGCTTCTCTCCTTCTGTTACTTCTTAGCAGCAAAAACAATTGGGTCAAGACTGTTTTGAAGGAGCAGCTACCAGGCAAGCACTGCTTAATTGCATAAGGATTAGTCAGCTTCACTGGTTCTGCCTATTGTTTGAAAGAAAAAGAGCAGGAAGTTTACAAGGTATTAAAAATATTTACCAGGATAATATTACACTGTAGGAATTATTATATAATGTCTCTTATGTCTCTCACTTTTTCTGTTATATTACTAGTATTTATGTTATCACAGAACAACACTGGCAAGTTCTAGTATTTCCCTTCTGAGATACAGCAAATGCACCTGGTAAATAGTCCAAACAGACTCACCTCTAACTATACTGACAGAACCGAATGGTAGAACTGTATGAAACCAAAACAAGGACAATTCTCACACTTCTGAGACCAACTTCCACCTTCGCCTGACTGAAAATATAGAACATGCCAGAATTAACACATCATCAACACATTATGCCATATGCCTAACCACATCTTGTGAAGCAGACTCTGGCCAGATAGAAGCCAAGAAAGAGAAGGTGGTTTTTCACTCTATTCACTCTTTTACTGAAATTGAGTATCACTACAAGGGTTCCCTCTGCCTTGCGCCTTATCCTAAACCACATGAGTAACTGCCTTCTCCTGCTACCCCAAGGGTTGGGAAGAAGAGTTTCAAAGGAAAAGAGAAGGTAGCAATAGAAAATGAAAGTTACTGCAAAACTGCTAATGGACAGGTAACAACAGCATTCCATTCCAATAGGAAATGACAGCTAAGGCCCGTGTTCCAGTTACTGCTCTGTGGCAACTTTCTCCAACCCTCTGCCCAGGAATATTTCCAAAGCTTACAGTAGTGCAAGAAGGGAATACATTATTTTAATACAGTCAGTACAACTCCACAAGAAACTTTGAATAAAAACAACAGCTAGTAAGCAAGCTTGATTTAATATTGTATTTGCATATATTTTGCAATAGTCCTTAAATTCTATTACAACCTCCTTTTTCATCTGCAGTTTGGTGCCATCTATCACTTACACAGATGAGTCCAATTTACTCTTTTCAGTCAGCAACCTCATTCCATTTCTTTGGGCTCCATAACACCATCCACATGTATTGACTCTACATATTAAGCCATGCTCAGGCACCTGCAGAAGTAGCATTTTGCTGAAAAATTAAGTGAAGACCTTCTGGAAGCACCTACAATAAACAGGACAGAGGCACTGCTCCCAAGAATGCCCAAGCTTATCCACATTACAGGAGAACATCAGAACACACTGTCAGTAGGACTTCCAGCATAACATTACCTTCTCATTAACAAAGGTTACAACATCTCAGTTTCACAACTCACACGCAAACACTGGCAGAGAGGTGGGCACTGACGAGTTCAACCACAAGATGCTGAAGGCTCTTCAGCCAAGTAATTGAATCTGCATTCACTAAACTTTATTGCTACATGCAGTGCCTCATAAAGGAAACTAGCACAGGAAATAAAGCTGTTTTTTTCTCTTTTATTTAATGGCTACTAAGGAAACAGCTATTGTCAGTTAATAGAAAAAAATATATATAAAAAGTGAAAGAAATAAAATAAATAAGTAATGCAAAAAAAAAAATATCATGGTCACATAAGGTAACTGACTTAGCCTCCTACAGCGCCTGCAATGGCTTTAGCTGCACTATTAAAGGCATCTCTTGCACTACCCATGAATCATATAATCCTTACAGCTAGAAAGGACAGTCAGGACCATCAAGTCCAGCCCTCATCCCAACATCTCCCTAAGCCCTTGACCATGGCCTCAAGTGCTCTTTCTACTAGATTTTTAAACACCTCCAGGGATAGTAACTCCCTGGCAGCCTGTTCCAGCGCTCAACCACTCTCTCAGGAAAGAGCTTCCTAACATCCAATCTGAACCTCCCCTGATGCAGCTCGAGGCCATTTCCTCTCATCCTATCATTAGTAATTTGGGAGAAGAGACCAACACCAGCCTTGCCTCAGCCTGCTCTTTAGACTGAATACCTCCACTTCCCTCAGCTGCTCTTCATAAGGCATATTTTCTAGACATCTCCCCAGCCTTGTTACCGTTCTCTACACCCACCCCATCACCTCAATGTCCTTCTTATACTGTGGCGCTGAAAACCGCCACTCCAGCTGCAGTGTCATGAGTGCAGAGTACAGGGGCACCATCACCTCCTTACTCCTGCTGGTTACCCTGTTCCTGCTACAGGCCAGGATGCCATCAGCCTTCTTGGCCACCTGGGCACACTGCTGGCTCATGTTCAGCCAGCTGTCAACCAACATCCCCAGGTCCTTTTCTGCCAGGCAGCTCTCCAGTTACTTTTCTCCAAGCCTGTAGCACTGCTGGGGGTTGTTGCGACCAAAGTGCATGACCCAGCACTTGGCTTTGTTAAATCTCCAGCATGTCCAAATCCTTCTACAGCACCTCCCTTCCCTCCCACAGGTGAATACTCCTGCTTAATTTCATGTCATCTGCAAATTTACTGAGGGTGCATTCAATCTCCTCATCCAGGTCATTAATAAAGATGTTAAACAAGATTGGTCCCAAAACCAAGCCCTGAGGGACACCACTTGTCACTGCTCACCAACAGGATTTAACCCCATTCACCACAACTCTCTGGGCTCAGCCATCCAGCCAGTTTTTAAGCCAGTGAATTGACCAACTGTCGTAGCAGCGAGCTGCCAGCTTCTCCAGCAGAATGCTGTGGGAAATGGTGTCAAATGCCTAACTGAAGTCCAGGTACACAACATCCACTAGGTGGATCACCTGATTATAGAAGGAGATCAGGCTGACTAAATAGGACTTGCCCTTGGTGAACCCATGTTGGCTGGGCCTGACTCTCTGTTGTCTTGCACCTGCTGCATGATCGCCCCTAAGATGAACTGTTCCATGATCTTCCCTGATACCAAGGTCACGATGACAGGCCTGTAGTTCCTCAGATCCTCCCTTCTATCTTTCTTGTAGACGGGTGTCACATTGTCAAGTTTCAAGTCATCTGGGACCTCCCCTGTCAACTAGGACTACTGATAAATGATGGAGAGGCTTGGCAAGTTCCACTGCCAGCTCCCTCAGAACTCTCAGGTGGATCTCATCCAGCCCCATAGACTTACAAGTGTACAGTTGGCTTAGTAGGTCAAACACTATTTCTGGGATTGTGAGGGGACTATACATCCAAATCAGGCGTCTGAATACTACGACGATGACTGGTGTCTCTATTAAAGACTGAGACAAAGCATTAAGTACCTCAGCCTTTTCCTCATCATTGATAGCAGTGTTAATCCTCACATCTAATAAAGAATGGAGACTCTCCCTTGTTCTTCTTTTGCTGTTAATATATTTGTAAAAACACTTTTTATTATCTCTTGCAATGGTGGTCAGGCTGAGTTTTAGCTGGACTTTTGTCCCCCTAATGTTGTTTCCATATGACCTAACTAAATGCCTATACTCTGCTCTTCCTCCTAAATTGCAGCAGAAGCTCCCTGTTCAGCCAGGCCAGTTGTTTTCCTTGCCACTTTGCATGGGGACAGTCTGCTCTTGTGCCTTTAAGAGCTCCTTGAAGAAAGTCCATCCTTCCTGGACCCCCTTGTCCTCCAAGACTGTACCTCAAGGGACTTTCTAAACCAATATTCTAAACAGGTTAAGTCTGCCCTACAGAAGTCCATGGTAGTAATTTTGCTGCCCCCACCCCTTTACTTGTCTAAATATTGAGAACTCTATCATTTTGTGGTCACTAAGCCCAAGACAACCTCTGACTACCACGTTACCCATCAGTCCTTCCCCAAGGGTCCCCTTCCCCTGGTGGGCTCACTTAGGCTAAATAACAAAAAACCCAAGTAAAAACCCTGAAAATACATCAAGTGAATTTTAGCAAGATTACACAGTATTAAGCAGTTTGATTATTACAGAGCAGCTTGTATCTTTGAGTATTAACTTACATATTTACCTGAAACTATCATGTAAAAAGTATGATTGACACTCATGGTTTAAAAACTAAATCTAGCTTTTTCTTCCCAATTAGAAGAAACTCCTTCCCATAAAACCTCTATCATTTTTCCCTCCCCAGACCACAGTATAAACATTTTGTACCAAACAAAAATCAGTAATGTAAAACTTGTCATGCACAAGTCACTTTAAAACTGAAATAACATTTTGCAGAATATTAAATCTCCATTACAACCTACTTCAAAACAACCAGTGTCTCCAACCTGGTGTGTGGAGCTAAGACCTGCACTGCCAAGCCTGGTTACAAACACTAACATCCTGGATTCTACTACACCATCAAGTTGTGGATTTTTTGCTCTGCAATCCCTACTGGTAAGCCAGACAGTTAATCTCAAAACACACAATGCATAAAAGGGATCATTTCAAACAGAAAAATGGAAGACAGTTACAATCACCACAGCATTCACATTTGAATGGCAGCTAAACATAAAGACACATCAAGCATTCAGCCATCTGGAAAGAAACCACTGTTTTTTTCATATTGTCTATTCTCAAACATTTAAGGCAAGAGTCAGAGGTTGACCAAGACTTCCATTTACTGAGATGCTCATTTCATATCTACAGCCATTAATGAACTGCAGTATGAACAATAAGCCAGAGCCCTCCACTTTAGCTGAATTCAAATAGCTGACTGTGTCACACAAAGACAATGTGTGTATACTGCCAGATGTATGGTACATTTGAAAAATACTTCATGTTGTCCTGGTGTCTTTGAATGTGGCTAATTTAATAAAATTATGATAGCAATGAATATCTATTTTGTTCTTCCACACAAGAAAGACTGCAATGGCAACCAACATAACTGCAAAATTCATTATACATATAAAAAAAACAAAACCACAAAGTAGGTATTCAGCCTCTATTCAACATTAAATGGTAGTGAACATTGCTGCAGTAAAAGCTAAAAACCAAAACATATTACAAGCACATCTGGCAGAGAACTGGGATCAGAAGAGAAAGGCAGATGACAGAATCCAGCATCAGCGATACATTGTCAATACGACATGGAAGGTCTAATAAGCACACTGCATGTACAAAAGCAATTCATCTACTCCTTCTGTTAGCCGATTTGCTGTAACTACTCACAGATACACAGAATCCATTTTAAATGAAAAACCACCTAAACCAACATTTTTCCAGACTCAAGAATTACGTTGACCACACCAGCATATTCTGATCCATCTGATTTATCTCACTTGAAGAGGAAGTATATGAAAGCAATAAAAGTTTAGAACAATTTTGGCCGCTTGACAGTTTTAAAAGGTAAGTGGATTCAATACAATAGTAATCATAAGCAGAAAAAAAATGGCCTTGTAAGTAATAAATTTTAAATGTACAGGTCAGGAGTGATCTTTCAAGCATTTCTGAGTAATTCTTAGTATTTCAAGTAAAAATTAGTTAACTCTGCTACTGGTATATCCAGTGGAGTGGTTTCTGTGAGTTTTTCCAGGTACATTCAGAACCTCTCATCAGTCAGTAGCTGAATGAGAACTATCCAAATAACTTCTCCTAAAACATTAGTACAGAAAATTTATCTGGATTTTCAAGTGCTAATCTCTTGCCTAATAGAGGACTCATCAATGACAGGTCAGACAATCACTGAGCTGGGGTTTTTTTCTTGCACAAACATCTCCTTTGTTCTCCACCTCCCCAAAAAGAAATCTTTCTTTTTCACAGCAGTCTAAATTACACCTGTATCATGACTACCACTATGTAAAAGCTGGTCTCTCTATAGGCACAATGTCAAAATGTGAAGTAACCTTCTCATTTTTGCTGTCGAACACAAAAATGAGGTTTCCAGATCTTCAGGGAGTTTTCTTTTAATAGCTCATAATGCCAGAAACTGCTAAAACATTTGTCCAGGATACTTTCATTACAGACAGGGGAAAATTAATTGTGACTTAGCAGCAACTAGTTTTTCAAACAAGCCTAATTCTGTGGCACTAAGTGTGTTAACTTCCGTCAGTCCTTGAAAAACTTCTCCAAGTCTTTCTGCAGCACGCAAGGCATGGAAATACTCAATTCAAGGGATCAATCTCCATTCCAATCTGCTATTCTCTAGGCAGACAAAGAACAGGTTGAGGTGCCAGAAGCGGACGACAGCCACGTTTTCAATATCAACTAAAAAGACCCCACATGCCATATTTATTAAATAAGGCAACTGCTAGAAACAGGCCTCTGAAAAATATGCCAATACAGTAAATTTGATAAATCATTACAGTATACTGCTATAAACTATCCTACACAGTAGGAAGGAGGAGGGGGGAAACAACCTAAAAGGAAAAGACAAAGCTAATTTCTATAGAAAACATCTCAGTACAGTGTGCAACCTGAAGAAAATACAACTGAAGTCGGTGAATGGAAGTGTGCTATATTTTTCGTACACTAGAGCTGACCAGGTATTCCGAAAATGTAGATGTCCTTGCCCAGTATGAAATAAACCAACTTGTAAAATTAATCCAATAGACTGCTGACAACTACATCAAAATCCTTACTGTTAAAGCCAAGAAAGTCTTACAAGAAAGGTTACAGCTGGCAAAACGATAGCTGCTCAACCAGGGATGCATGGGAAAGCCATTCTGCACCTTACTCTAGGCAGGAGTTTTAGGGTTACACAGCACGTGCAGGGTCATACAAACCAGTAACAGAAGAAGTTAACTAGTAAGACTTTCAGGTCACATGCTATCTTCCTTATTCATAAAACTCATCACTTAGAAAGGGTGGGCATCCCAATCAGTCTACACTTCCACTAACTGCAGAATCTTCAGCCTTAAGTTTGCAGTTTGATTCCACTTTTTGCTTGCACTCAGTAATAACCTTGGCAAGCAGAGAATGTTAGTGGAAAGCTTTGTAACACTCAAAATACTGTATATCAAATTCATCACCAAATGAGTATCACAGGGGATTGCGTAAGTCAGTTTAGGTAAAGGTCATGGCAGTGCCTGTAAGAATAGCATCCCACTATGCCTGACCTATAGGAACTGGAGTGAATGGTATTTATGTTTAACAGTAATAACATATCCTTAAAGCATAGCAAAATACTAGAATTACCACGCAAACCCTCTACATGAAATTCTGGCCTTAGCACCATTATATCCAGCACTGCAAGACCAACAGCAAAACAAAAAGTCAGGTGAAGACTATGTGCCCTGACACCTTTTAGTTTGAGAAGAAACATAAATAAGGAGCTACCTCTATACTGACATCAATAAAAGTTAGAAAGATGCACTTAAATTACATCTGCCTGCCCCACAGGCACACCAGCCAAGAGAACAGTTGCAGACCTGGTATGCGTATCTTTTCAACCTGTCACCTACCATAGTACCATCCATCTACTTACTGGACAGACAGATCCTTGTAATGGCAGCTTTCAAGGAAATGTGAAAAAAACAAGCTACTTTACAACTACCTTACACAGTACAGGACCAAGTTAAAAAAACAAACCTTCAGCTGTAGGATGGTCCACAGGTGGGTGCTTAAAGTCTGCTCCAAAGCTTGGAAATAGGACAAATCCACCACATATAAGTGATTAACCCTACAGCACTTGTCTTTCTTTCAGAAGTCCAAAGAGAGGCATGCTGGACTCCAACTATGGAGGTGGAACTATTCTTAGGTAGCCAGTACACTGATGCACAAATTAAAACAAACAGGAGACAAGCATATACAGTAAGTTTTTCTCCTCTCACAAAAATCTGTAACTTAGATCTTCAGTGTGCCAATAAAGATCAACTCAGCTGTTGATGGATTGATGACAATGAGATAGCATATTCCAGAACAATCTAAAGGTCTTCAGATTTCAGCGAAGAGAGACAGAGGAACGAATTAGTCAAAGACATAGTCACACAATTTTTCAGGAATGCAGGTCTCAGAGTTTCTTTGGATTATATCAAAGTCTCCCTTAGTCTAAGCACCCAATTTTTTTCTTCTGATTGAGAAATTCCTGTGTTTTCATAAAGCAAAATTAAAAGGAGGGTGCAAGTTAGTATTCTATTGGGTATCTAGAAAACTTTTTATCAGATAAGCTGTACTGCAAAACTATTTGGCTCAATGAAGCCTAAATGTTGAAGTCAGAACCCTAGCCCAGAAAAAAAAAGTCCAAACTGAGGCAGCTGTTAGCCTCTGCCCACAAGGCTGAATTCTGTGAATCCAAATACAGTATCACAGTAATGATGAGGCTGGAAAAGACCCAAAACCAACCAAGTAACCCTAAAAATCTGACATCTAGATCACACCACTCAGCACTTCATCCAGCCTAACCTTAAACATCTCCAGAGATGGTGACCCAACCACCTCTGTGGGCAGCCCATTCCAAAACTGGATCACTCTTTCAGTAAAGAAACCTTTTTCCTAATGTCAAGTCTAAACCTCCCCCGATGGAGCTTAAGACTATGACCCCTTGTCCTGTCTCCAGTGTCCAGAGAGAAAAGATCAACCCCCGTCTGACTATAACCACCTTCTGGTAGTTATAGACAGCGATAAGGTCACTTCTGAGCCTCCTCTTTTCCAGGCTAAACAGACCCAGCTCCATCAGCCTCTTCTTGTAGGGCTTTCCTTCCAGACCCTTTACCAATCTAGTTGCTCTTCTCTGGACTTGTTCCAGCACCTCAACATCCTTCCTAAACTGAGGGGCCCAGAACTGAACACAATACTCTAGGTGCGGTCTAACCAGTACTGAATACAGATGGAAGATAACCTCCCTCTCCCTGCTGGCCACACCATTCCTTGTACAGGCCAGGATGCTATTAGCCCTCCTGGCTGCCTGGGCACATTGTTGACTCATGCTAAGTTTACTGTCCACCAATATCCCCAAGTCTCTTTCTACCTGGGTATTCTCCAAGATCTCCATTCCCAGTTCTGCCTGGGGTTGTTATAACTGAAATGCAGAACCCGACACTTGGACTTGTTAAAACTCATCCTATTGGAGTCTGCCCATCTCTCCAGTCTGTCCAAGTCCCTCTGCAGGGCCCTCCTACCCTCCAACAAATTGACACAGGCTGCAAGCTTGGTGTTATCCGCAAATTTGCTCATGATGGATTCCAACCCATCGTCAATATCATCAATGAAGATGTTGAACAGGACCGGACCCAACACTGAGCCTTGGGGGACACCACTAGTAACAGGTCGCCAACTAGATGTGACACCATTAACCACCACTCCCTGGGCTCGTCCATCCAACCAGTTTGTGACCCAGCACAGTATACTCCTGTCAAAGCCCCTTGCTGCCATCTTAGCTAGGATACCAGTGTTTGTTAGACTGCAGTCATTCATCTTCCTCCCTATCTACCATTCATATAAATTATTACTCACTACCAACTGTAAGGGTTATATTCATTCAAGCATTCTGTAATTTTTCATACATGTAACCAATAAAGAAAAGCACTGAAGTAAGAGGTCTCACTGTGGCAATAAATGCTGCCAGTGCATCTTCATGGAACCAATAAGCAACCTGTCTAAAGCTCTCAGCGAAGGAGTGTTTCCAAGAACAAGTCTAAGCACTGGAGTAGAGCTGTGGCACCAACCAAAACAAAGCAAAGTCATTGGTTCTGAATGTATGTACTGGCAGCATAAAAATTACACTGGCAAGCATGAGAGATTTGTTGACATTGGAACATTACAACAATTCACTTAATGTTCATTCACAGAACTACCACAATAGCATATAACCCGAGGGGAATAAAAAATGCTTTTATTAAGGAAGATACTACACAAGTACTGCATAGACCTTTTTTCCAAAAGTTCTTGTAACATCTGATTTTTCTGTATTTTTTTATATGAAGCAGCTTGCTGAGTCTACAAAGGTATCCAGGGCATTGTGTGGTCAGTGGAATCTGGAAGTCCATTTCTATCAACAAGTAGTTGGCATGAGCCCATCACTTCTGTTTAGTGAAATAAAGCAGCATCTGTTTTTAACAATACTAATTGCTCAAGAGCTTTACTGTTATCATGTTCATTAAGGACGAAAACACAGGCATTTTAACAGTTGGTTAAAGAGAGATTTCAATAATGAAGCAATAGGTCTTCATGCCTAAGAAAGCTTCAGTTTTGACACAGGCATCATTAGGAATGCCTAAAAAATGTTCTACTAAGTGGGGGAAGAAATCCGCTGGTTGAGTAGCATGATACAAGACTGCACAGTGTGGCCTATCATACTGATGAAGCCAGGAGAACAGTATAGTCACAGAACATGAACGATTATTCCCAAATTATTGTATCTGTTAATTCAAAAACATTATTTTTTTAAGAAAATACCAATAGAAAATTTGAAATAATTTAAAAAAATCATAGAATCATTAGGGATTACAAAGGACCTCAAAAGATCATCTAGTCCAATTACCCCTGCCACAGCAGGATCACCCAGACCAAATCACACAGGAAAAATGTCCAGGCAGGTCATGAATGTCTCCGGAAAAGAAGACTCCACAACACCCCT
>VZRI01002824.1:0-48087 GCA_013397515.1 Upupa epops
GAGAACCTATCGCGTCACATCACACAAGATACAACATCTATCTTTTCCTTCAATTTCCAATCAATCTTGTGATCTTTGCTTTGAATCAGACTCTCTTGCAGTAGCAGTCTCCAATCAGGCAGTTTCCAGATCTGTTGTTTGGCAGAAGACTCTACCAAGCTTTACAGCTGTGGGGACTTCAGCTCCATCATCTTCAACCATGATACTTCTCAAGTGAGTTTTACTGTCACAGCTCTTGTTTTACACACATTTCTACATAGTGCTCACTCCCCTCTCACTCACGTAAAGGGCATGTTCCTGACTCCATAGAACATCCACTTCCCTGCATATAAAGTCCAAGGAGACTGCAACTCATAAATAATATACTGCATGCAGGCAGTGAAGGCCCACATGACTTTACAGAATTACAGAATTATTTGGACTGGAAAAGACCTCTACGGTCATCAAGACCAGACTATTACCTTACATCACTATAACGGTCAGCATCATAATGGTCCCACCATGGGACTAAGTGCAGCATATAGTAATTTCTTAAATGCCATGAAGGATGGCAACTCCACCACCTCCATGGACAGTCCATTCCACTATTTTCTCACCCTCAGGATGGCAACCACAATGGCCAACCTCCAGTCATCTGGGACTTCCCTGGTTATCCAGCACCAGTGATAAATGCTGGAGAGCTATGGAAACTCTGAAGACAAAGTCAGAAAGCAGGCAGCATAGGTCAGTGGTGAGGAGATAAACCTGAGACCCTGGTAGGAACAGATAGGGATATGAATGGAATGCAGGCAGGTGGGACTAGGGGAGTAGGCAGAATTGGTTGAATAAGATAAGTTAAAATGCTAATGTAACCTATCGTATTGACCACCTGTATCAACCAAATTGTATAACTTTCAACTGTGGTGAAAACAAAAATGATTGGTGGAAGGATTTTGTGTGAAGAATGTCATATAGTATATAAACCCAGCTATTTCGGACAATAAATTTGTTACATAGTCCTCTCACGTGTCTATCAAAGAAAGGGGAGTGATAAGCCAGCCTTGGTGGGCACCTGGCCGAAAGACAGCTGGGCAGAGACTGCCTAGGGCTGCATGCTGGCACGAGGTTTGCCTCCACCCATCTTTCTCCTGAGACACAGCAGGTTCAGACAAGCACTTCAGGAAAACCATCCTTTATTGGAACTGGCAGGAGTCCAGACCAGAGCAGAGGCTGGCAGCCCAAGTCTGCCCTGGGTGCTGCTGAAGGCCTGAGGCCCCATCCAGACACCAGTCTTAAGCCACTGCCCAGCCCTGGTCTATGGTAGTGGTTGTCCTCATGCTTGGAGATCTTTGCACAGCCTTGCATCATGCAGCCCTGTGCACCTTCCTGTAGGAGGATGTCTTTTGCTGCCTTGACTGCCAGGGGTCTAGAGCAGTGGAGGGTCTAGCAGCCCAAGGATGTCCCAGGGGCAGCTCAAGGCCAGAGGCTCCGTCCAGGCATGACTAACTACTTCTCTGGGGTTACAGGAGGGATATTCTGCCTTTCATCTCTGTCTACCTGGTCAGGAGCCCAGTTACCCTGACAATAGCCAAGCTTTTTGTAAAAGTCTGAGGCAAAGAATGTGTTAAGTACCTCAGCCTTTTCTTTCTCTTCAATTACTATGTTCTCCTCTGCCGCGATTGAGAGACGGAGACACAGCTTGATGCAAGCAAGTTGTCTAGTTTATTACAGAATCACCACATATTTATATAGTTAAGGCATACACGTATTGTACTGATTGGTTAAACATTTTTGCAAACATTTAAGTGTGCTGCTAAGGCAGAGCATCGTCCACATAATGGTCAGATAGTTATCTCGTGGCCACAAGCTGTTCTTTGCCTCAGGGCATAGACATCGTTATCGATCACAAGTTACTTATCCCCCATGCTAGCCTGAGGTATGTCCCTTAACAAGTATGCAACGCCTTGCAGCACTTAATCAACAATCTAACTAAAACAATGAGCTGACTCCTCAGCACTAAATTCAGGTTACACTACACTCCTCTTCATCCAATAAACAGTGGATATTTTCCCTAGCCCTCCTTTTGTTATTAATGTACTTATAAATGCACTTCTTACTATCTTTAACATATTAGGACAGATTGATTCCTAACTAAGATTTTGCATCTCTAATTCTCTTTCTACATGATCTTACAATATCCTTAAATTCTTCATGATTCACTTGCCCCTCATTCCAAAAAAGGTGTTGGAGTGCATTGATGTTTTTGGAGAAAACAGCATTTGCATTTACATTTCTAAGGAAGCAGTTTGCCCTTTACTTGCATAAGTGGCTCTAATACAGGACATTCTCCCTCATAGTGGAGCAAAGTGGTAATAGTCTGCAATACTATCTGCCGCTGTTGAGAGACAGGATGCAGCTCGATGCAAGCAATTTATTGTGCACAATCATGAGTTTATATATTTTTCTCCATTGGTTGCATGATTTAAGTTGATTGGTTCTTTTAGTCAAACATTCTACATTTGTCATCTACTGATTGGTTAAAGACAAATAACAAAGCTTACATTACCTAATAACAGAATCTTCTTAATACAGCTTTTTGTTCTTTTCTTCAAGGCCAACTGCTTCCCTTCTTCACAATTTATCACCATCTGACTCATGGGTCAGCACACTGTTAGCGCTTTTCCATTCCTTATCAGTAAGGTTCCCACCATTGCTCAGCCCCTCTTCCAGGGTTTACAGTCAACAATTTCCAACAATTTCCAACACTATCAGCTGCACAGTGCTAGTTCTGCCTGACTCTTTCAGGCCCTGTCCTACATCTCCCCTTCCTGTTGCACAGAAAAAACCTTTTTCATGGAGTGTTCTATCAATCTTTGTAAACACTGTAACAGACAGGGTAAAAAAAAGTAATAAGAGGATAAAGATGGTGGAGGCATAAAAAATTGTTTTCACCAGGCTTTTTAGCTATCCTTAAAGCCCCCATCCTCCAAAGAGTCTGTCTAGCCAATCCCAGCCATCATCCTGCCAAACCTTGAAGATTCCATCTTTAAGCTGCTGAATACTGGTATGAATTGACTCTGAGTGGTTGGAGAGATTCATACAACACATGCCTTCAAAATCCTCACAGCCATGGTCTTGCGCTGAAAGGAAAAAATCTATAGCAGCTCTATTTGTAATGTAGTATGGCAAACACTACCTGTATCTAGTAAGAGATCAGACGATGCATTGCTAGTAGCATTTGTCTGTTTAGCAAGCCAACAACCAAGCTTATCTAAAGTCGCTAGCGCTTTCCCAGAGGCAACTCTAGGTAACTTTGACTTTCTGAAAGCAGAGAAGGGACTGGGGGGGTATTCCCTTTAGTCTTTACTCTATTACTCTTTATTACTCTTCTCTTGAGCTTTTAGAGTCTCAAAAATAATCCTCTACCACGGAAGCATACACTGTGTAAGGTTCCCACCATTGCTTAGTCCCCCCTTCCAGGGTTTACGGCCAACAACACGTTTGTTTCCCTCTAACTGCCGCACAGTGCTAGGAGTTCTGCCTGACTCTTTCAGGCCCTGTCCTACAACTATCACCTTATTTTTTTAAACAGAACTTGTACGTAAATTGTATTGTATTTCTAGAACCCTCTAGAAATAGTTCTTAATAGTCACTGAATTGGAGTGAATCCAGAGCCTATTCAGCTTCTCCAGCCTTGCAAAGCACAATGGATCTGCTTCTCAGAAAACACCTCTTGCAAGCCCTTTCCTTAGATGTCCACATGGTTGCAGTGTCCAAAACTAATTGTAAAGAAGTCAGGATGTCTACAACTACAGACTCATGTTTGTCTCTACAAGCAGCAGGTCAGGGAGTGTGCAGCCACAGCTGTCCCGAGGTCCCAGGAGATGAAGAATATATTTTACAAGACAATTTGAGAGCGGAAGAGCTGGAAGTGGTAATACTTTCTTTCCTGACAAAATCTGCCCCTCTTTCTTTTGGGAAGTTTTGGGACATTTTTGTTAACTGGTTCAAATTTTATAGTTATTCTTTGACTGACTGAACAATTGGTATTTGAGATCTGCAGTGTGAAAAACTGAAAATGTCTTGACCTTGCACTAAAAAAAATTACTTACTGAAACGGTATTTTTGGAGAAGTGAAGTACTGTGTATTGTAAGTTTGGTGAGGGGGTTTTTTAGCTTTCTTTGGGTTTTGCCCTACTGGATGTACTTTGAGAGACAAAACAATGGCTACATTCAGTGATGGAGCAAAATGCCTGTGCTTGATGGCTGCTTGTAAAACAAATGACCCTTTCACCAGGACTTTATTTTTTGCCTTAGGTCCCAACTGTCATTAATGCTACATTTCAGGACCATGAACACATTACGGATCAGGAGATAGCTACTTCTATCAGGAGCTCATCTACCATCAAAATGAACAACTGGGCAGAAGAGTGAAAGACATGCTGGTATGTGATACATGTGCCCTTCAACCTCAACACATCCTTCTCATTTCTTTGAGAAGTTTTTTGCAAATGTTTTCATTCAGTCTAAAGAAAAGTCAGCACACTTACCATGGTGGATACAGAACACAGCTTGGCCCTCTAGTTGTACCATAGAGGAAAAATGTTTTCAGTGCAGGAAACTGTTTTTCTTTGGTATGCAAAGAGCTTACAGTGTGTGAACTGAATGCAGTATCTGTTAGTTACAGAATTATTTATTACGTTCATAGCCAAAGACACTGAACTAACAACAGTGCATAAGGGAACAACTCTTAGATATAGGTGTATATGGTCTGGCCAACAAAGAGAGGGTAGGACAAATATGTTGCTAGGATGAAAGGCAGCAAGTCAGTGGATGTACCAGCACTTGGATAAACTTTTCAAGAACACAGCAAAGACAGTAACATGCCAAATTGTCTGACTCTAAGTGGCTTAGTAAGGGGAGAGGCAAGCCAGGCTCTCACCTTTCTCTTTCTTCTGCAGCTCCTTATGCCTTTCACTGCACTTACACAACAAGGAGATTGTGTCTGCTGCTATTTTAAGAGCAAAATTTTGGGTCTAGTTGGGGAAAAGCCACTCTATATTCTGAAACTCAGCAATCAGCGTATCTAGACACATCCAGCAGCACACCCAACTCACTGAGGTTAACACCCACATTTCAAACTAGGACTGGGTGGAGGCCATAAGCTGTATTGGTTTGCCATGAATCCCATCTTTTGTTATAGCTCCAAGGAAGGGAATAATTAAGTATCTGTGTTTGAAAACACATGCTAATCTCCAGAGAAGTAATCCATCCTTTCTACCATGAACCATGGACTTGGAAATGGGAAGAACTAAAACTGGTGTCAGAACCCCGGTGATTGTTTTACAAGTTTCAATGGCTACAGCTTTGGTGAGGTTGGAAGATCTAGCCAAGGCAAGGAAACTTATTTGAAGTCTGTGGGAGATACACCAGGGAGTTTTGATTACAGATTTATCCTAAGAAGGATTTGGTGTGTAAGAGACCAAGAAGGTAATGAAAGGTGGCTGATATTGTCTGTTCAGCCAAGATTGTAATGAGATATCTTCCTGCAATATCACTACTCTGTGTGACTCTCTGTCATGAAGGTCCACAAAGCAGGTGGAAGTTTTGTAGATTTTGATCATTGCCGTCCGTAAACAAAGACCCAGGCTTTCATGTACTCTGCTGCTGATATCCTGATGACACTCATAACTGTTGGACTAATGTTCCTAACCAACATATATGACTGTGTCACAACAGAATGATAAGCAGGCCATGCAAACGGACAAATGTGGATGCAAGTGTCACTAGTTTGTCTTGTGTTGGGAGCAGGTTTTTTTGATAGAACAGGGCCCACTTCATATACACCCTGCATCCCAGCAGCTGCATTGGACGTATCATACATCTTTAAGATGCTTTCATGTCGTTTGTCTTTCCTTCCCATTGGTTTCCTTCTCTTACCAGTCTTCTGCCCCAGACTGTCTTCCTTGTCATTAGTGTGCATGGCTCTGACCCAAAGCCCAGAAGAACTACAGGTGCAAGACAGATCCCTGCACAGTCCCTTCACAGGCTTTCCGGGTTCTTCTTTCTTCCTTCCCTTTATTGTCCTTCTCACAGTTGCCCCCTTGTTTGTCCTATCCTTCTTGTCCAGTAGACTGGAGTTAGAATTCACCTCTACTACACCTTCTCTGGAACATTCAGACTGTATGAACACCCTTGATCTCCCAGTACCATGCATGATCTTTTCATGCTTTTCCATCATTCTTTTGAAACCAGACAGATTCTCTGTCTTCTTTGAGAACTCTGAATAGGCTTTGAAACTGACTAACTACATTCTGACTTTAATAACAGTCTGGCCTCTGCTGTCTTCCAAACAGTTCTACTCAAAGGACAGTGCCAGCTTCCAAGCTTCAGTTTGACTGTATGGGGATTTAATTTTTTAATTACTTTCACATTTTTATTTGTTTCATGTTGTCTAAATGAGAAGCAGCATCACAGGATATAGTGCAGAAAAAAGATATATTTCTACACAGTTCTGAGGTTTTCTGAAGGCACATTAGATGAATAAGAGTGCAGGCTTTTACTGTTTTCCAGAAAGCTAAATTAGACTTTTGTTTATCCAGGTTCTGTACTTGATAAAAAATATGTGGAAGAGCAACTTCTATGCCAGAAAGCAGTTAAGATGATCAAGTGCCTTGTGTTCAGTTTTGAGCATTGCTTTAGTATTGTACTATTATTGACTACTGAAAGAGAATCCCAGAAAAGAGTTTGTACAAGACAGGTTAGAAAGAACTATACAAAAAGAGAAAAAGGCTATAGGAATGGGCCTAAGTCATTGCTGCATTATGCTTTTCTGGCCACCAGTGAATAAGTATCTCCCAGGAGTGGCTAATAAGCTACAGGACAAAGTTAAAACAGTAGAATATGAAAGTGTCTACAGGTTTGAAGATGGAGAAGCCTTAGTGGTTATGTTCCTAATTTTGCAACTTATGGTTTTTAAATTTACTTTTAAAAAGGATAGACTTTATGAAAGAAAAGTTAAATTTTTTAACATTAAGCAAACACCACTAAGAAGATTTTGTCATCACTTACATCCAAATAAGGTCATGTTCTGTGTGTGACTGGTGTCCTTTTAGCCTTGGTCTTTAATGACCAGTCCAGTTGTCCTCAGGGTATTCAGACTCCTGAGCTGGAAGGAAGGAATCAAGAGCAAGATACACTTGCCATAGTTCAAGAGGAAGCAGTTAATGATCTACTACGCCCACTGGACATTCACAAGTTTGGTATCAGAAGGGATCCATTGGAGAGGGATCTGTCAGAGAAGTTTGCCAAGCCACTCCATCATTTGTCAGTGCTTATGGCTTGCATATGACTGGAGCCTTGATAATGTGGTGCCAACCCACAAGAACAAGAGGAGGGATGACTGAGACAAATACAGGCCTGTCAGCTTGACCTCTGTACTAGGAATATTATGGAGCACTTCATCCTGAGCATATTCACACAGCAAGTGGGACAGCCAGTATAAGTTTATGAAGGGCAGGTCTTGCTTGACCAACCTGATATCCTTCTATAACCAGGTAACCCACCTAGCGGATGAGGGGAATCTGCGGATGTTGTTTTACCTAGACTTCAGCAAAGCATTTAAAACAGTACCCACATCATCCTCCTACAGCAGCTGGCAACTTACATCTTAAACAGGAGGAGTCTTCTCTGCATAAAAAAATAGCTGCATGCCTGAGTCCAGAGAGTTGTGCTCTGTGTGTGTGGTGACTTTATGGTTATGAATGTTGGTGTACACTCCCTTTTTTCCCAGGGATGTCATCTAAAGTCAAAAAACCGATGTGTTAGCTGCCTCCCATTTCTCTCAGAGTGTGTGTAAAGGCATTGCGATACAATATCTGTTTTACCTTTTTGATTCTTTTACTTATTTGGGGAGTTTTTCCTTTTATAATTGCTGATGGGTTCAATAAATTCTATTTAGCACAGCTGATTCATTGTTGAATTCTTGCTGAAAGCTGATATCTGTGCTTGAATTGCATGCACCAACCCAAACCAATGTAACCCTTCATCTAACCCATTACATTGCCAAAACATTTACTCAAGGCTGCTTGTGCTGTTGGTGACAAAATAGCTTTTTCTGCAAGGCTAGTTTTGTGGAAAATTAGGCATAATACAAGTGGAAGATTTGTCCAGAGTATTTTGCATTGGAGCTTGAGGGATTGTTAGTCACAGAAAGCTGTGTCAAGTGGTACATAGTACAGATCAAAGCCTTGGACCTTTACCTGAATGCTGCTGCGTATGTGGAAATTGTCATATTAAGCATATGTACTTTGTGTCTTTGGATAATATTTATATAGTTGTTTCCAGTCTCTCTATTCTTCCAGTTTTATAAAGCTTGTAAGCCCTATTTGTTACTGGAGATCTGAAAAGGGGAAGGACAGCCTAATGGATGATAGTGTTAATATAAAATATGGAGTGTGCTGAGGGGCAAAGGTTCATATATCCATCCAGAAGAGTTTATTCACTTACAAGAACTACAGCAACCTAAAAAAAAAAAAATAGAAAAAAAGAAAAAGCCATAAAGCCATCTTCTCTGCCATATGAGCTATACATATACCTTTGGCCGAATGTATACTTCAATGTTTCATTCCTATCAGAAGACACACAGCTGTGATTATGCTCTCTTATGTACTTTGTGCCTGTTTATTTCTACCATAAGTAGGCAGGAAGCATTTCATTTTTGTGGCACTGCAAATAACTATCTACATAGGATAGTGAAGAAAAGCCTGCAGTTCCCAAAGTGAAGCCTCTACATTTTAATCTTTTTCCTCTGAAAAACATTTATGTCTGCTCCCCAAAATGTTGAATGCATCATCGTTCTCCTGTTCCTCTCAGGTTTCTTTCCTGAGACCCAGCTGTACCACTGCTTCAAGTAGTACATTGCTTAGGCTTGCTTCAAGCAGCTGCAGCAGCTGGTTTCAAGCTTTCAGTTATTTTCAGAGGTTTTTAGACCAGATTCCTTTTCCGTTTTTCTGGAGTACTTTTGTGCCCACTTTCTTCTCCAAGGAGGTTTGCATGTCTACTGATAGACTGTTATGGTTTGAAAATTACCAGATTTTCAAATATTAGTTGTGGTGCTTTTATGTTGAAAAAGCATTTTATTTTGAAGCTAGAGGTAGCTTTCCTAGCAGACATTCTGCATCAGTGTCTGGATGCTACAGGTGATTGGTGGAAAGAGTCTATAAAAGGGAAGGTATTTCCTGCTTCTTCATCTCTTTTCTTGTCATCTTCTTCATCATCTTTGCCTTTCTCCTTCTTCTCCCTACCCTCCTAAGGGGGGCAGAGGGGGAGGAGCAATGGCTCTCAACCCCCTGCCACCAAAGGGTGGAACGCAAAAGAAGTCTAAGCATGGCTGAAGCTCTGCTACAGCTGTAGCCAGAGCTCTTTCACATGGGAGCTCAAATGCAGAGAGCAGATCTTTCTGGACTGAAGCCAGCACCAGCCTGCCCTAGCTTCTGGCAAAGCCACTGTCTGTATCTGCAGACCCCCTTTGGTGGGGGTGAACCTGCAGCCCTCCCCTATTTTGCTAAGGACTCAGATGCAGAAAAGTCAGCACCAGCTCACTCCTGTTCTTGGCAGTGGGCCAAAGTAAGACCAACCCCTCCACAAAGCCACTCTACAGTTGATCACCTTTGAAGATGCCAGAGGTGAGCTCTTAACCCTCTACCCCCTTGGTGCCCAACTACATGGGAGAAGAAAGAGAGGCTCTGCATAAGGCCTGTAGAAAGCCCTTGGACAAGACCTTGAAAAGCCTATTTGCCATAACAGGCATGAGCCCAAATGTCCAGTACCATGTTGGCTTTGTCTCCACTGGGGTAGTAAAGATCCTGCATACTCTGCCACTGAGAGACTGAGAGAAGCTTCTACTAAGACAGAGAGAAAGAGAGATCACAAGTACTGATCTTCTAAGCCTCTGGCAAACAAAGAGAGTCTGGAATTCTGCTGTATTCTCTACGTTTGACCCTGCTATAGTCAAGAGCCTCCAAGCCAACAGAAGCTAGAAGTATGCCAGAGACATCACAGAGTGCTGATTGTCGCAGTGAACATTACATGACCTGTTCGTTTTCCTCTGGGAGACCGTAGCTTGACCACTCACCAAGGTGTACACTAATATGATGAACAGCAAATGGCGTTTATTACCACGTGGCGTACACTTATATACCCCATGCCCTTCATGTACGCCCCTTTCTTACTGACGTAGCAGAATAGAGGACATATCGAGTCACATCCCGCAAGCCCGCATGCGCATAATACAACAGCTGATGCCTACATGAGAATCGGGAAAAGGAAATTTTCCACAAGCATCAAATGTATATTTTGTGCTCTATTTCTGCCATCCCCCCACCCCCATCCCTTTCTCTTCTGGAAAGTGGGGTGTGAGTGTGAGTGTGTGTGTGTGTGTGTGTGTGTGTGGCGGCTTTGTGGTTATGAGTGTTGGTGTACATTCTCTTGTTCCAGAGCTCTCATCTAAGGCCAAAACCCAATGTGTTAGCTATCTCTCATTTCTCTTAGAGTGTGTGCAAAGGCATTGTGATACAGTTTCTGTTTTACCTTTTTGATTCTTTTACTTACTTATTTGGTTTTTTTTAACTTTTCATATTGGTGATGGGTTCAATAAACTGTTGTCTTTTTAGCAAAGTTGCTTTACTGCCTGTTGAACTCTCAGTAAAAGCTGGTGGTTGTGCTAAAATTACAAGCACCAAACCAAACCGATTTAGATGCTCTCCTAAATTATTACCTAGGCCTACAGGTTTCAAGATTCACAAGTAAAAGTAATCCTGATGTTGTCTTTTAGCATATGTCTTCTCCCAGGCAACTAGCAACAGGACAATGGGTCAGGGCCTAAAGTTGTGCCAGAGGAGGTTTAGGTTTGATATTAGGAAGCACTTGCTCATGGGAAAGGTGATCAGACAATGGAATGGACTGCCTAGGTAGGTGGTGGAGAAATTTATGGAAAGACTGGATGTGACACTTAGGGTGATTGTGGTGATGTTAGGTCATAGGCTTAACTTGATGATCTCAGACGTCTTTTCCAGACTCAATAATTCTGTGATTAACTTAATAAAGTTGATAGAGTTGATAGAGGGTATTTGTAAATTAGGTTTTGAAGCTTCTGTGGCCAATCTGTTTAGATGAAATGCTAAAGAATGATTTGGAATCTTTATGATATCAAACTCCCACCCTGTCTGCACACATAGTTGTTTAAATGAAGCTCAGAGAAGTCAAGTGTCCTGACTTGAAATACAAATGCAGGTGCAGCATTGGTGCCTTCAGAAGGAAGGAAGGTGTTATGTGCTACTGTCACTAAACTAGAATTATGTTAGGGATACATACTGGATTTCCATGTACTGCAAGGCATTCCAGAGGTAAAAGCAAAGCTAATGACAGCTTAGGAAATTCCTGCATAAATATTGGAACAGCAAATGCCTCCTTTTTAGGTGATGTTTCCTTTCTTCCCTTACTAATTAAGCCATCATTTGTACTAAAAACTTACTCAGGTTCTAGAAGACAAGTCCTTTTTAGAGTTGAGTGATTAGTAGCAGATAGCTTGAATTTCTGCTGCATGACATTACTAGGAAAGCGATGCTTATTGCTGTTTGGGAGATTGCTGTGCTCTTCCTATAGAGAGAAAGCCACAATTGTCAGAGAGGCAGCTGCCATTCATGCACAGTCCATACCCCTTCTGTGGATTTTGCCTTTCTAAAGAGGTGGAGAGGGGAAATTGCCATCCTCTTTACTCCTACACTCACCACTGTGGGCTGTCAGGGGGGATGTCAGAACAAAGCTGATAGTTCCCCCTTGTGACACAGCTGCCATCTATCCCCATCAGAAATCCAGTAGCTCATGCTTGTGAAGGAACCTCAGGCTTAGGCACACGTAAAGCTGTCAGGTTTCTTATGTGTGAGCCATTCACAACTTTCCTTGTTTAAGCTTGGAAGTGTGAAAGGCACAGCCCAAATGACTTAGTGCATCCATGTTACAGATTTGGTAGAATTGCTGTGATTCCTGCTCTTGTATGGTATTAGCAGCTTGGAGCATACACATTTGTCTGCTGCATCATATGCTGCCATAGTGGAACTTCAGCACTATGTAGACTCTGAATAAGTTCTTAATCACCACCTCTAGATCATTTCAACAAGTGGAAGATACTCTGCAACACGGTAATTTTTCCCCTAGTGAGCCTAAGAGGCCTTTCTGAACATGGTTTTCCTCTCCTAGAAGCATGTCACGTAAACCCCTTGCAATTCCTGGCCTGTGGAACAGAATATGCAGTATAGGAGCAAATTCAGGTGATGCTAAGATACATCTACAGAAACACAGCTAGCAAAGATGGACTCAGCTGAAAGCAGGTGCCTCAGTTCTGCTGTACATACTCAGTATATGTCACTGCAGTGATGCTCTTCTGTTACAAAGCTTGTTTCGTTCTCCTTAAGTGTTTTCTGCTTAGCTGAAAGGTCCGAGGGATGTGGTTGTCTTACCCATCTAACTGACTGTGTGGGAACAATGGGCAGTTAGATGGGTAGACCTGAGTACAGAGGTGTTTTGGTACTGGCTCCACATTCTTTCCTGTTCCTCCTCGAGATTGTTTTCCAGTTCAGTTGGACATCCACATGGGCAGGAATGGGAGCTGCCCACTCCTGAAAGGAAGAGATCAGGCAGTGCTGGACCTTTAGGAGTCCAAGTCCTTTGCTGAGATTGAAAACACTGAGATACCATGTCCAAGAGCCCAGATTAGTTGCAGGGAACAAAGGCTGACCACCTCCTGTTCTATGGGCATCAGGCAGTTCTGGGCTGTGTCTAGACTGCAGTGGTACCAACCCTCCTCCCTGGATCCACATGCTTAATGGCTACATTACAGTTGAACCTCAACCCAGGGTCACAGATGGTCTAGGTACACTCATGCAGACACCAGCAGTGCTCATCAGCTTTTCCACGCTGTCTTCCTCCTACAACTGACTTTGACTGCATGTGTTAAGATTACAGAGGAGAAAAACTTTAGGAGTCTCACCTTAAGAAAAAAATACAAAAAAATCTATGTGAAGAAAAAATAAATACAAGACTTTCACTGAGATGTCTGCTCCTTGGAGTGTTTTTAAAATTACTTCTTTTCCTGAATTTGGATCATTAACACTATTAACTGATTTGATCTGCCCAACACAGGAGAAGATACTTTCATTAAAGTGTTACTTATTCTTCTCTTGCAAAAAAATGACTTGATAGTATCCCAAAATGCTTTGGGGAGATTATAGTGTCACTATAATTCTTTGCTCTCAACCCAAATACATTACATTTTTTTCACCTTCAGTGCTAGTAAGAAGACATGCACACAACTAACTGGTGTTAACTAGTCTAACTTTAGCAGAACGCAATATTTTGGTCACATGAACCCAGCTAAGAAAGAGGCTGGTATTTTATTCACAGTAATGATGAGGCTGCAAAAAGATCTTAAAGATCATCCAGTCCAACCTAAACCAAATCAAGTAAACCTAAAATCTAACATCTAGACCGTGCTACTCAGCACTTCATCCAGACTAACCTTGAACACCTCCAGGGACAGTGACCCTACCACCTCCATGGGCAGGATCGCTCTTTCAGTAAAAAACCTTTTCCTAATGTCAAGTCTAAACCTCCCCCAATGGAGCTTAAGACTGTGACCCTTCGTCCTGTCTCCAGTGTCCAGGGAGAAAAGACCCCAGCCTAACTACAACCACCTTTTAGGTAGTTATAGACAGCTATAAGGCCACCCCGAGCCTCCTCTTTTCCAGGCTAAACAGACCCAGCTCTATCAGCCTCTCCTTGTAGGGCTTACCTTCCAGCCTCTTCACCATTCTAGTTGCTCTTCTCTGGACTTATTTCAGCACCTCGACATCCTTCCTAAACTGAGGGGCCCAGAAGTGAACACAATACTCCAGATGCGGTCTAACCAGTGCCGAATAGAGGGGGAGGATAACCTCCTTTGCCCTGTTGGCCACACCATTCTTGATACAGGCCAGGATGCCATTAGCCCTCTTGGCTACCTGGGCACACTGCTGACTCATGCTAAGCTTTCTGTCCACTAGTACCCCCAAGTCTCTTTCTACCTGACTACTCTCCAAGAACTCCATTCCCAGCCTACAGTTCTGCCTGGGGTTGTTATAACTAAAATGCAGAACCCAACACTTAGACTTGTTAGAACTCATTGGAGTCTGCCCATCTCTCCAGTCTGTTCAAGTCCCTCTGCAGGGCCCTCCTACCCTCCAACAGATCAACACGGGCTCCAAGCTTGGTGTCATCCAAAAATTTGCTCACGATGGATTCCAACCCGTCACCAATATCATCAATGAAGATGTTGAACAGGACCAGACCTAACACCGACCCTTGGGGGACAACACTAGTAACCGATCGCCAATTAGATGCGACACCATTTACCACAACTCTCTGGGCTCGTCCATCCAACTAGCTCTGCTCACCCAGCATTGAATATTCTTGTCAAAGCCCATTGCTGCCATTTTTGCCAGGAGTATATCATGGGAGACGGTGTCGAATGCTTTACTGAAATCCAGGTATGCTACATCCACAGCCTTCCTCTCATTGACCAGTCGAGTCACTTGATCATAAAAGGAGATCAGGTTAGTCAAGCAAGACCTACCCTGCCTAAACCCATGTTGACTGAGCTTCATCTCCTGGCCATCATGCAGCTGTTGCATGACAGCACTCAGCACTATCAATTCCATAACTGCCCGAAATGGAAGTGAGGCTAACAGGTCTACAGTTACCTGGATCATCCTTCTGACACTTCTTGTGTATGGGGGTCTCATTTACCAACTTCCAATCATACAGGACGTCACTTGTGATCCACAACTTCTGATAAATAATGGAGAGCAGTTTAGTAAGCTCATCTGCCAGCTCTCTCATCACTCTGGGATGTCTCTCTTGGCAACGTTTTTAATTCTTGCTTGATTACTTATGAAGGTTCATGACAACATATTCTACAATAAAATAAAACAGTAAAGACTTCTGAACAGAATGTTCGTGCCATCTGTTTGTGCTGTTTTAAGATGGGTACACCTGAAACTTCAATGGCCAGATAAGTCTCCTAACCATTAGCTAATGTACATCTAAGGAAAAAAAAATACTATTTTCTTTTGGATGCTAACAAAATAAGAAGTTCTCAAGAAGTTTGGCAAGCCTAGATGCAGGTTTTTCCTGTCTTTCTAAACCTCAAATAATATTATCTATTATGTGGATTCACTTTTGGGGTATTCTTTCCCTCTTTTGGACATTTTAACTTCTTTTTAGGAAATCCTTGCAAGTTTTGTCCCAGGAAGGTTTCATTGCCTGGGAAGATGCATAAAATTAAGTCTATGAGAGGGGCTTGGAGCCAATGTGCTAGCCATTGTACCTTGCAAACACAGAAGTTGCCTATCCCATTGAGACAGCAAACCAACACATTGCCCTTCTTATGCATTTGTATGTTCTTCACTGCTTTTTTCATTGCCTATAAAAAGCACCTCTTTGTAACATCCTTCTACTGCATATTTAAGGGAGAGGAACAAACACAACTTTTCTAACAGGCTTTTTATGTCTTGATCTCAAATTTCAGTTCACCCTCAGAAGGACTAAATCTGAACCAAGCCTCAATTTGAAAAAAAAACCCAAGGAACATTTATCTAGATGAGGAAAACAAAAAGGAGAAGATAAATATTACAGTATGTAGCAATATTGGGCAAAGAGAATCCTAATGAGGTACAAGAATTAAGTGCAGAATCCTTCACCTGGGAAGAAGTAATGAGGTGCACTAGTACAGGTGGCAATCCACTTGAGAGCATCTCCATGAAGAGGGACCTTGGAGTCCTAGTGGACAAGTTATCCATGGAACAATAATGTGCTCTTGTGGCCCAGAAGGCCAATGATATCCTGGGGCATATTAAGAACACTGTGTCCATGGAGGTGGACACTACATCCTGATAACATCAGCATACACTGCACCAGTATTTACCAACACCTTATAGCTCCATGGGTCCAATGTGCCAGGAAATCAAATCCACAGAATCTGACATATCTAGTCATCCCTTTCCTTCTCCTGGCTAGAGGCCGGGACCCTCTATTCCTGATACTTATCAGACTATTCATTGTCTGCACTTTTCAGAAACAGAGAGAAGTCCCCTTATCAGGATCAGAGGATGTTTTTTCTGGGAGATCACTGATTGCGCCTCTCTGAGTCATTCCACAGCAATTACATTGACTCTTTTCCTTGGGTGATAGCTTCTTAACTGCTGTTATCCCTGTCGAGTCACACATGCAAGCTTCCAACTTAAAGGTGGGTTCACCATCCCACTTCCTTATGTCCTGTTGGTCATACAGGAAAAAAACAGAACTCCCCATATATCATGCACCTGGGGCTCCCTTTCCCTCTGACTTGGGCAGGAGAGGACTGATTCTGTGGAGTACTCCTGACAACTGTGGTACTGGCCCACAAGGATAAGGAGGTTTAGAGATTATCTTCAATATTTTAGAGCAAAAAAGTTCCTTTCTCCACAGCTGGCATAAAACCAAACTCCAAGTACACCACTGTTGAGCTGTAAGAGTACCACACTGGAGCAGCCTGACTCACCTTCCTCTACAAGACCCATAAGCACAGTGCATCCTCTGTATCCACAACACTGTAGATTACTTCCAACACTGCTAGGTCTCTTAAGTATTGGATGCTTTCATCCACTTCCATGGAAAGTTCACAAGGTCTTTCTTGACTGGTTATCTTACCTTCATACTTGAGAGAGTAACCATCTCCAGAGACTACAAATGGCTGGTGCTTTTACAATTCCTTTCTCAATTCCCTGGTTTCTGGCAAGGGATTCCAGTCACTGGGCTTCTCTGCCTTCCAATTGTGTCTTGTCAGCCCTACTATCTCAGCATCAAAGCAGTTAAGCAGCAATCCACTCACTTGGCTGGCAACTGTAAACTTTCCTAATATCTTGGAGTTGTGATAAGGTCAGGGACTGGGTAGTTTCTACTTACTGTTTAACTTCTCTTATTTCCTAATTTCTTAGTCAAAAGTCCAGCTTCTTGATCACTCTCTTCCTGTCCCTTCTCTTGCCTTACAAATTGATGGTACAAACCTTTCGACTTTTTGTTCATTGTTTCTTCTTCACAACTGGTTCACCTGCTGTAGTTGAGTCTGTGTCTTAATCATGGTATCCTCTGGTGAAGTTTGGGGTGTTTGGAGAGTACTGAATTGTGGCTCAATAGGCACAGGCCAGGCCCTGATACAGTGCTAGGAGCTGTTGATTTTCATTGGGCACCCTTCTATGTATCCATTTGCTCAGGTTGCTTGTAAAGAAGTAAAATCCCAGGCCATGAGAGGTAATAACAGTCCCAGGAATCTGTCCAAATTCTTCCACACACCCTGACACCTAGGTTCAGGATGCCTCAATTCAATACTATTTCCCCTGAGGTTTTCATCTCTTATATCCAGCTGAGACCAGATTCTACAAAGCCCATAGAATCATAGAAAAATTAGGCATTGGAAGGGACCTGGAAAGATCATCTAGTCCAATCCCCCTGCCACAGCTGCATGCCAGTAGTATTAGTTAATGACATTAGGGAGCTCACATAAATGTGAAGCAGGACCTTGGGAGCTGATTTGGAGCTTGGGAGCTTAAAACATTCAACATCAGTGCTGAATAGGGAGAGGGGGATGTATCCCTCACCATTATTCCCCTAAAATAGCTCAGTAGAGTTAACAACACAGCATGTAGCCATTATTTGTGTCAATGTGTTTCCAAACAGAGCACGCAAGAGATAAGCAATGCTGCCAACAAATTCTGTGACCTACACAGGAGCTTGTCAACTAAACAGCTCCAGCTATGGCAAGCTTTGAACAGAACTTCTGTTACTGGTTCCAGGTTTTGGCACCAAAATGAACTGTGGTGGTTTGGCCCTGGTTGGGGGTCCACCAAAGCCACTCTTATCTGTCACTCCTCCCTTCTTGGATGGACAGGGGAGAGAAAAATATAATAAGAGGCTAGAGAGTAAAGACAACAGTAGTTTAATAAATCAGAAGTGAAAGCCAAACACAGAGGCAAAGAAGCAGGGTCTAATACACATATCAGTTGCTCTGGAGGACAAATGCTATCAACGAACGCCCCACCCCTTCTGTCTAGAGACCCAGTAGGCTGAATAAGCTGGACAAGGTACCTAGTGAGGCATGTTTACCCTGGCAGTATGAGGAATGGGGAGCCAGTGCTGTAACCATGCATCTCAGCACTCTTAGTCAGCAGCAGTCCTAGGGATGGCATCAGACACCAGGTTAGTAATTTCCCTGTGCCTTGTAAGGCACCACCAGATGTCTCTATGTGCTGGAGCAAGGGAGTCAGTAGTGAGTGGGTGTACTGAATGGGTTGGAAATAGTCAGCTCTCCCCAGGTCCCAGCCTAGTCATGCTGCACTGAGTGCCCACAGCTTTGCAGGAGAAACAGTGTTCACCGTATCTGGAGGAGCCACTGTTGGGTCACAAGCAGCAAGGCCATTCCAAGGTTATTGAGACATACATTGGTGCATAGAGACTTTGGAGGAAGGCTGCAGTAGCTACATGGAATTGGGCCCTTTTTTTCTCCCAGGTGCTCCATCAGGAACTAGGCCACCTTCGAGAGGATAAGGAGGAGCTGGAAAATTTCTAGTGAGGGAGGACTGGAAACCTCACCCAGCACAGGTAGCAAAAGCTACATGTGGCAGCAGGAAGCCCCCTGGTGATGGAGGTACCCAGCCAACCAAGCCTTGTAGCCTTGTGGAGTGCAACACCAAGGAGAGCTGGTAAGGGCTCGCTAGTGACAAGGATCTGTGCAGTGGCTGGTGAAGATGGGGGTCTGTTCTTCTGTGTAGTGCAGCAATGAGGGCCCTGTCCTGGAATCAACCATATCTTCCCCAGTGCTCTGCTGACTTGCTGGAGAGGGACATTCTGTCTGAGATACAGCATCACTTTCTCATGCTGGCTCCAAGCTACTGCTCCCTCCAGGCCCCACCTGCCAAGGGCAGCTTGCCAGACCACCCCCCCACACCCCCACACCCCCACCCCCCATGTGGGGTGCTGAGAAGGGAGCAATTTCCCTTGTTTGGAAAGGGAACAGTTGGTGAATCCAAAGGCAAAGCCTTTGGGGTCCTGTTCCCCATCTCTACACTTCTTTCCTCACCTCTGCAGCTTTCTCCCCAACTCTATGTGCTTTCTCTCCCTCTTTCCTGGTGTATTCACTCCTTTTCTTCTCTGACCTACTCCCTCATTTTCTGTCACTCTGCCCCCTTTTCTGGTTGCATCCCAGTTTTTCTTTACCTTCCCATCAGACCTGCAGAATTTATCCTTTTGTTTGGCTCCTCATCACTACTTTTTTGTCCCCACCCATTCTCATCTCCATTTCCTCTTTATTCTCCCCACCTTCTCCTCCATTCTGCGCCCCTATTCCATTCCCTTTACTCAACTTTGTGTCTCACCATTGCTTCTCCTCTCCAGGTCCTTCCCTTCCACACTCAATGAACCATAAAATGTTCCAGGCTGAAAGGGACCTCCAGAGATCATCTAGTCCAACCTCCCTACACAAGCAGGGACATCTCTACCTAGGTCAGGTTGCTCAGCGCCTTATCTAGCCTGATCTTAAATGACTCCAGGGATGGGGCCCTCAACACCTCCCCAGACAGCCCATTCCAGTCATCAGTCACCCTCACATTGAAGAACTTTTTTCTAATATGTATCCTTTCCCAACTTGAACCTATTGCTTCTTGTCCTATCCATACAAAACCTTTTCAATAGACCTTCCTCTGCCTTCATGTAGGCCCCCCTCAGGTACTGGGAGGTCAAAAGACGATCCCCCCAGAGCCTTCTCTTCTCCAGGCTGAACAGCCCCAGCTCTCTCAGCCTGTTCTCACATATGAGAGATGCTCCATTCCCATAATCATTTTGGTGGTCCTCCTCTGGATGTGCTGCAATATGTCTACATCTTTCTTCTGCTGGGGGCTCCAGACACAGTGTCCAAGACACAGTACTCCTGGTGAGGTCTCACCAGGGCGGAGTAGAGGGGCAGAATCACCTCTCTTGATCTGCTGGCCACAGTTCTTTTGATACAACCTAGGATGTTCTGGGCTGCAATTGCACACTGGTGGCTCAGTCCAGTTTTTCATCCACCAGTACCCCAAATTCCTTACCACAGGACTGCTCTCCTCTAGACCCTCTCACAGCCAGTACTGACAATGCTGCTTAGCCTGCCCCAGATGCAGAACTCTGTACTTGGCTTTGTTGAATCTCTTAATAGTCCACATACTGAACACATACATCTCCAACTAAAGAGATATGTGTATTGTGGGGGACCATGTCAAAGGCCTTGCACAAGTCCAGACAGATGACATCCATAGCTCTTCCCTTGTAGACTAATGCAGTCACTCCATTGTAGGCCACTAGCTTGGTCAGGAAGGTCCTACCTAGGATTACCTCCCTGTTCTCCAGAAGGCTCACTTCCATGCTTTTTGCAGTCACAGATGCAAGGCTGACAGGTCGGCAGTTCCTCAGTCCCAGTCTTTACTCTGCTCGTAATTTCCACTTTACTGTCCCTCTCCTGACCATCTCGAACCCGCTCCACAGGACACGGCTACAGCCGGGCACCTACTCCCCTCTCTCTGCCCCTCTTCACGGGGGCCCACCCCAGCACCACCATCCAGTAATCATTACAGTGACCCTGTGTGTGCCTGCCTTTGCCCCACCCTTGGCGTGATAACACTAGAATGCGCATGTGCACTACTCTCTTGTACCCAGCCCAAGAACGACAAGCAGATCTTGTTGCATCCAACAAGACTGGGTGGTGAGGTGGCTCTTTATTTGAAAGAGTACCTGTAATGTATCAGTCTCTGCCTTGATATAGCTAGACTTCATCACGGCCTTCAGTCCTGTCTCTCCTAATTTCCACGTTAAAAACTCATGTAGTGCCAAGTTAGGTGAGTAGACAGTTAGATGGACTGATTTGGAAAACAGCAATCAGTGGGGTCTCCCAGTGGTCAGTACTGGGGGTTGTTAAAATTAACTCATCAATGACCTGCATGAGGGGACAGAGTGTAATCTCATCCAGTTTGCTGATGACACAAGGCTGGTAGGAGTTAGGGGTCGACCTATTGGAAAGTAGCCCTGATTAGAAAGATCTCAGAATTCTGGTGAAGTTAGCCATGAGGCAACAGTGTGCTCTTGTTGCCAAGAAGACCAGTGATACACTCATGTGTGGCCAGCAGGTGTAGAAAGGTTATCCTGTCCCTCTACTCTGCCCTGGTAAGGTTACATCTGGTGTACTGCGTCCACTTCTGGGCTCCCCAGTTCCAGAGAGACAGGGAACTACTGGAGACGGTCTAGCAAAGGGCAACAAATGACTGGGGGCTGGGAGCATCTCTGTTAAGAAGAAAGTTTAAGAGAGCTGGGACTATTTAGCCTAGATAGAAGACTGAGAGGAGATCCACACCTATAAATACCTGAAGGGTATCTGTAGGGAGGATGATGCCAGACTGTTCTCATTTGTGCTCATTGAGAGGACAAAGGGCAATTGTAACACGCCAGAACACAAGAAGTTTAATTTAGAAATAAGGGGAAACTTCCTTACAGTTCAAGTTACAAAGCCCTGGAACAGCCTGCCCAGAGAGGCTGTGGAATCTCCTTCTCTGGAGATATTCAAACCTTGCCTGGATGATGCCTTACTCAGTCATGCTTTGGTGGGGGGTTGGATTGATGATATCTTGAGGTTCCTTCCTACTCCAAAGCTGTTGAAATCAACTGGCTGACCTTTGCAACTCTTCTTTGGCTTTACAAAAGCAGAAATCTTATAAGGCCAGACCACAGGCAGGACTATTTACTTTTGGAGTACCAATTTTCCTGAGACCTCTACAAAACTTCTCTGCGGGGGTTACTGGAATCACAGAAGCAGATGACATTATCTGGCTTGGATAAAGTGTCTTGGCTGGTGCAAGGTGGTGTCACTAAGGCAACAGACACATTACAGATCACATACCTACACTTCCCTGTGGCAACAAAAAGATGCTCTTGTTCCTACCACCCTCTAGCTGGGGCACATTACCTCCAACCTTGGAATGGACAAATTGTTATGCCATACAAGAACCACACTCTTTAAACAGTTTTTTTGCTATCATAAAAACTTGGCTTGTGATCCAAGTTCATGAAATTGAAAAAAATTGCTGAAATATGGTCCTTCGTTCCTCTGCAACGTTACTTTAGCTTGAATCAAGTCAGCTAAAAATCCCTGTTACCTGCAGAGTTGTCCAGTCCCACTTCAACCTTTCTGACAATACAGCCTTTCTTAAAGCCCAGGCTCACAAATACAAGACTAAGCAAAAGTGGACATCTCAGGTACCCCAGTGCTTCTCCCTCAGCCCTTCCTTGTTGTGTTGGATATTCCAGAGTACCACCTGAGAATTTGCAGTCATGGTCCCTGCCTACAGTTCTGAGTCCCTTCTCTTAATGGGCCCTTTGCATCTTCTTTTTGGCCTGGTTAGACTTCTGGAACGTTTGCTGTTGCTGCATCTTCTGCCTTGGCCAAATCACCACTGTTTTTCTCAGTATGGAGACGCTTGTACTTAGTGTGGAAGAAGATGATGTAGAAACAAGCCATAGCACTGCAGAAGCCAGCCTGCATCAGTACTGGAGCTGCAAGGAAGGTACAGTTTTATACAGTAAATTTACAATTCCCCATGGTTGCCAAAGTCTCAATGTCAGCTCCCTAGCTGCACGACCTAGGTGATCTCCCAGAGGTTACCCCTGAGGACAGTGTGTGAATCACAGTGGAGCAGTAACAGTTTGGTAACAGCCAAGCCTTGCCTCACATAACACTAGCATAGGTAGAGTGCAGGACTCTTGTCCTGCATGACCCCACAGACTGGAGGTCTTGCACTGCTACACTGTGTTTGTAAGAATGTGTGTTTTTGAGTATTTGAACAGATTTGGTTGTTGGGGGGGATGGTAAAGAATGTTAGAAGAAACACTGAATCAAAATACTTGAGCTTTCTAAGACGACTGGTCCACGCGGATAGCACTTGTAATATTCAAGAGAAAAGGCTCTCTAAGGACAAACTTGAATCAAATGATTGTGTTGAAAAACCTCTTCTGAAGAAAGAAAAGAGTAAATCTAAAAGGCTTTGCAAAATGCCTGGAAGTGGTTACATTCTCATTCCAGCAGCATCTCAAATGAAAACATCCATGATATTTTTCCACATATGTCCTTGTATCTATCAGACTGCAAAATGAGCAGGAATACCCAATCCAGCTCTAACCTCATGAAATGGAGAGCTGCGAGCTTTCAGACATGAAAAAGTCTAACCTATTTTTGGGGTCAGTTATTGTGAGGCCTTGTTCCCTGAGAGCTAGAAAAAGTTGTTCTGTAGAGTTTCTACTCAGTCAAGCAGAATACATGTTTACCTGGTCCCCAAGACTTGGTGTCAATATTATATGACCTAGCTGAGATATCAAGACTATGATTCAGCCTTCAGTGAAATGACATTCCTGATCATTTCAGTTGTCTCCTCTCCTGACCATCTAGGAAAGGAAAACAAATGTGGAAAAAGTCAGAACAATGCTTTACCAGCATTGATCATTCCTGATCATTTCAGCTGCCTCCTCTCCTGATCAGCTAGGAAAGGAAGACAAATGTGGAAAAAGTCAGAACAATTGTCTTGGGTTGTGGAATATTAAGTTTGTATTCTATTCTCATCTGTTGGGAGCGGTTGGGAGGATATGTGGTTTTATCTCTTGCATGAGAGTGGGGGGTGGCGCTTGGCGGCGCGGAGCCACTCCCCCGGGAGCCGCTGAAGCTGCGGCGCCTGCGTGTAGCGCGGCTTGAAAAAAAGCGCATGCATGGCGGCAGCGGCGTGGAGCTATGGGTTTTTCCGGTTCCGGGGAGCCTGTGGTGCCGAGCGGGAGCCGCTTCGCGTGCTTTCGGTGCCGCTTTCTCTCCCGCTGCTGCCATCGCTGCTCCATGGCATCCAGCCTCCCTCCAAGACCTTCTGTCTCCTGCCCCGAAGTCCCCACTGTTTCCCGNAGTCCCTTAAATTGCAAAATTATAATCTTCTGGAGGGAGGGGGTTGACAGCCTCCATTCCAAGGGGGACTCCAGTTCTCCCTAACTGACACCTGTCTTCCCAAACTGGGACAACAATGCTTTACCAGCATGTTACAATCCCAGACAGCAATGTGTACAGAATTAAGGGAAGAAGCTTTCATTCAATGCATTTGAAGTCTTGGCCTCCCACACTGCAAAGCAGCACACTCCGTAGTATATGGACAGTGTCTTCCCCTGAGAAGACCTGCTTCTTAACTTGGTGAAATTCAGGTCTCTGCAGAGTGGCCATAGGAGGAATTTTAACACAGAGCCAGCAGTAGCATTCATGGCACCTTAGAGGTCCTCCCATTTCAGTCTTGCAGACCTGATTTAGCATAAGCAGCAAGGAGTGGACCATCAGTTTTGGAAGGGTGGGTAAGAGATATGCCACCATAAGAAGTGGTTTTGGAGGGTCCCTCACAGTGAGACCTGGAGGAGAGTAAGAGTACATGGGGTACAACAAAGTGCACAGCACAATTTCTCCAAAATGTACTTACTTGTCCAGTCCAAGGCTCCATCCTGGTCAGAGGCACAAGTGGAGGATGTACCCTCAGAAACATGCACGGTAAAGGCTTGCAATAGAATCATTAAAATCATACCTTGAATCTGGCTGTGGGAGAAATGAAGATCAAAGATGTATGATCAACTGTGCAATGCCCAAGTGGACACTGGTTACAAGTTGAATTCCCAGGTGTCTGTTTTGGGCCTGTTATGTTTATGTATCTTTATTGGTGATACGGACAGTGGCACTGAGTGCACCCCCAGTAAGTCTGCTGATGAGACCAAGCTGTGTGGTGTAGTCAACAGCGGGAGGGAAAGGAGGCCATCCAGAGGGACCTGGACAGGCTTGAGAACTGGGCCTGTGCCAACTGCATGAGGTTCAGCAAGTCAAAGTGCAGGGTCCTACATCTGGGTTGAAGTAATCCCAAGCACAAATACATGCTGAGGAGTGAATGGATTGAGAGCAGTCCTGAAAGACTTGGGGATGTTGCCACACAAGCAGCTCAACATGAGCTGACAATGCCCGAGTGCAGCCCAACAAGACCCAGGGTGTATCAAAAGAAGTGTCACCAGAAGGTCAAGGGAGATGGTTCTCCTCTTCTACTCCGCTTTTCTGAGACCTCACTTGGAGTAATGTTCTCAGTTCCGGAGTCCCCAATATAAGAACGACATGGAACTGTTGAAGCACATCCAGAGCAGAGCCACAAAGATGAGCAAAGGGCTGAGGGAATGGGGGCTGTTCTGCCTGGAGAAGGGTCTGATGTGATCTTACAGAGTCCTTCCATTACCTGAAGGGTGCCTACAGGAAAGCTAGAGAGGAATTTTTTATGAGGGACCTTGGTGATAGGACAAGGGATATGATTTTAAACTAAAAGAGGGTAGATTTAGATTGGATCTTAGGAAGAAATTCCTCATTGTGAGGGTAGTGAGACACTGAAACAGGTTGCCCAGAGAAGTTGTGGATGCTTGAAAGTGCTCATGGCCAGGCTGGACAGGGCTCTGGGCAACCTAGTCTATTGAGAGATGTCCCAGACTATGGCAGGGGATTGGTACTAGATGAATTCTAAGGTCCCTTCCAACCTAAGCCAGTCTGTGATGATGAACATGAATTTATGTGTCTACCTGATTCATAAGTGCTGAAGAAAAGCCCATTATTCCAATGGGAAGGAAAGTGAGGCCCCTTTCTGGCATTTGGTTAACCAGTCCTGCTCCAAAGGTTTCTAGGTCAGCCTTTCAGCACACTCCCTGAGATGGGGCCAGCATCCCAGGACCACTACCTACTCCCCTCTGGAGTACAAGGCTTTGAAGGAGGTAGAGACACAGTCACTGGACAGAGTGTTCCAATTCAGGGTTAAGATGGCTATGACCTCATACTCATTATTCATAGCTGGCTGGCAGCAGCAACAAAGACCAGAATCAATGGGAGGCAATGTTATCCAAACGCAGTGTCTAGTACCACTCTTCAATGTTTCTTGATGCTGCACCTCCACCTGACACAGATGACACCAGACTATGTATCACTCTTGTGAGCTCCAACTAGTCTGCTGCAGTTCAGTGACAGCCCTAGTCATGTAAACAGGCCATAGAAAGGCCAGTTACTTCCCCATCTGTTGTGAATATCTTTAACAGAACACTGTGATGTGACTCAGGTCCCTGTACTACTATGGGAATGGGTGCTGCTTCAGGCATACAGCCCCTATCTGCTTCAAAAGTAGGTGATGGGGTCTTGGTTCAATCCCACTTTGTAGTTGTTTTACATCAATTCTACATACTTCCCCTTGTTTAAAAACCCTTTGCAATCGAGGTCTATGGTTCAGCCAGCCAGCTCCTTGCCATGCACATGGAACTCTAGAGAGATATTCAGCAGGAAAGTTACTGCTTGTGTCCATACTCTTCTCAATCTGTACCGATGCACTTCTGTTTGTGTTTGAACCCAAACTCATCTGTTAACTGGATTTTACCTGCTTGCTTACCTTACAACAAAAATCAGGCCTGTAGATGTGCCCTCTCCTACAGGGTAGGAGCACTCCACAGCCAACTCCATGGCAATGGGGTATGTGGCAAAACCAAAGAAGCCAAAGAGAGAGCTGGTGATGGCCAGCAGGATTGCCTGATGTCTGAACCGAGAAATCTGCAGGCAGAAAAGCAACATGAGTCTTAGTGTCATCACTTCTGCACAGAAAGTCTCTGAATTCATAACCTGCAAAAAGTCCCAAGGGCTACCTGTTCTCACCAGTACATTCCTTACAACTCTGTGAAATCTTTCTTTTACCTTCAGCTCCCTAGAATCATAAAAACAGCTACACAACGGAAATTTAGTACATTTAATTTAAGCAAAGGGAGTGAGAATCAGCAGAATTATCTGAAAAGCACTGGTGTGGACTTGACTTCCTGATCAGTAATTTATCAGGAGTGCGCTCAGCACATCTCCAGCTCCAAATAAAACACTGACTTTCCTCCCAATGTAAGCTAACATTTCAGAAATGGTGTTTGCATTGGATTATGTATGAGAATTCACTGGGTTTCTGTGTCTCAGTGATAAATAAAACTATTCCTTACTGTGCTAAGACTCGCGTAGTATTAGGGTTTTACCATAAAAAAACCCTCAAACCAAAAAATAACCACCTGAAACATTCATAAACTCTGGAGATCAGTTTAGTGCCTGCAACAGTCTTGTTCCTAATTCTGCAGGAATGAGTGTGGCCTTTACTGCCAAAGCTTTAAAATAAAGGCAGTCATCCCCCCCTTTAACCACAAAATACATTCCCACAGAGTAACACAAGGTGTTTGCCTTGGCTCCCATTGGCAATGACTATGCTTGAATGCAGTATGTGCACTCCAGCCCCATGGATGAAAGTCTCCAAGTTCTGCATTCCTTTCCTAGCATGATTCAGGAGTCCCCTTTTTCTGCATCTCGTCTCATTTTCTTTGAAGAATCACTGCAGAGCTAGGCATACAACTAGGTCTTTTCTGCTAATTTTATACTCCTGGCAGCCATCACTAATAAAAATGTGTGTTGGGAATACTATGCCATTATTGTTCATATGATTTTTTTAAGATGGATATTTAGCATGTCTGTTTCTTTTTAGAAAGAATGGTCTCAGAGCCAGTAGGGAAACATAGTAGTACAATGTAAGGAAGTATAATTATGCACATTTTTCTATACCCTGAAGCAGTCTGTTACAGGCTCCATTGGGACTGTGAAATATTCAATAAACGGTGGTTGTTTTTTTTATTTTAAAACATTCCTACTCCAGAGAAATAATCCCAAAGCATAACACATTTCTTAATAAAAACTATGACAAGAAATTACTTTGGTTTGAGTTGGTGACTTATCAGAAGGCAATAGAACTAAGAACAAAGTATGCTGCAGAGCAAAGAACTCACCACTGCAAACATGATGCTGGCAAGTGCACTCAGAGAATAACAAATCTTTGTGGATTCTATGAACTTCCTTGTCCGGTCAACATACAGGCCTAGTAGGAAGGCACCAAACAAACCACACACTGTGAACAGTGCACCATTCAGGCCAGCAAATTCCTGGAAGGCAGAAGAACAAGAAACTGAGCAATCAGATCAGCTAGGAAAGAGGTTATAATGCCATTGACCTACGAGCCTATTCATAGTGAGTCACTTTACTGAGGTAGGAAGAGCTTCCCTACCCACTGCAATAGCTAAGGCATCCACAGGGCTCTGGGTAGCAAAGAATGGGGCCCAGTTACTGCTACAAGTGTGTGGGGACAGGAGGGTCACAGCACTTTAAGGTCTCAATGGCACACCTGGCAAAGGAAGCTGGGTGCAGACCGGAAGCAGATCCCTGGCATTAAAGCTCCAGCACAAGACAGTAGACTGCTTCTGACTCCTCTAGGGACAGTCAAACACCTTATCCACACTGGTGGTAACAGATCCAACCTGTCCTATTTCCAATCATACTCCTGGTTCTTTACTTACTAGAGATCATGGGCCTGATCTGTCAGGATGCTTTTCATATGGGAAGTGTGAGATGAGAAACAGAATTGCCTGGACGTAGCAATATTAGTATAGAGTATATGCTGTGTTGCTTTCAGTGACTATCTTTGCTTGTCCTGCTCCTTCAGCTCCATGAAAATACAAATGCAGACACCAATCATGAAAGCAGGGAAACTTTAACTAATTCAGCTAAACATTTCTGGGAGCCTATACAGAAAGGAAAGGCCATCTGGAAAGGCTTCTGTGGACTGAAAATCCAGAGCAAGACAATCATACAGAAACAAAACCATCATGATGGACAGAAGTCAAACCTGCAAAGTTCAAAAGGTTTCCAGTTAAAAGCCAATGGAGTGTGCAAGCAATACCTGGCTAGGGAGCATACAGTCAGGTATCAGACTTGATAGAAGGTTAGGAGAGGGTAAACAGAGACCAGACATGTAGATGTATATATATATACCAGCTGGAAATGTGTTTTAAGAGGACTTCCATGGGGATACAAGCAGCAGGATTGAAATGCTGCCTGCCTGAGAGGAAATGCAGGAACTAGGTCATTCCCTTGCTATTGCAAGGAGAATGCAGGAAGAAGCAGTTGTACATATGCTGCATTCAACTGTAAATGCAGCACCTGGCTGATGTCATGGGAAGGATGTGGTAACTGCTGTCACAGTAACAGTGATCTTATGATGCCCTGTCTTCATGTAAGACTGTGCAAAGAGGAAAAGGCACCTACATCAGTCTGCCCTCAGATTCACTCTAGGCCTGCTGACCCAATCCTGCTTTAGGTAAGGTATCAAGAAGACTGTACAATTATCAGTTGTCTGAAATGGCTTAGAAAAAAATCACAATCCCCTTTTTCTAAAAAGTGGTTTAGGGGTCTTTCATTTGCAAATGTAAGTCTAGTCATGGGCAGTAGTCATGGACAGTAATGAAAATGCAGATCATCCATTAACTTAAGAGACTGACTGTGTTCAAAATTAATGTTCTGCTTAATCTATGTTAGACAATAGGAGAAAATAATATATGAGACAGTATAAGCACATTTATTTTGCTCTGAGTCCTTTATCTGTGACAGTAATTTTGATTGCATCATTGACTATATTTACAATGGGGAGGAAAACTCACATTTGAATACCCCTTTTCACAAAGGATCTGTTCCAGAAGAGCTGAAAAGCAGGTGAACATCCCAATTCCTCCTCCAAAACACATTGCCAGGATGATGTATGGCTTGTTTCTCAGGAGCTGGAGAAAGAATTTAACATATCATTTAAATAAGCAAAGCGGGGAACAAGGGTCTGGCTGAGACAGTCTGAGGCTCAGTGGCTCTCACTCTTCAGTTATAAATGTTGACAGGGCAACCCTATGATCACTAAGGAAGTTTGGCTTTCTCCTGCCAGTTCAGGCAGAGGTCAAGTTAAAACGGGGAGCATGAAAGGAACAAAAAGGATCTCTCACTGCCAAAATTCTTCCTTCAGCCTGCCATGTGCTGTCCTACCTGCTACTATACTTGTTCAGTTGGCTCAGGTTGTGTGATCCTCGTGGATGACCCCAGGTGTGTCTGTTGAGCTAGCCAAACAGAAGCCATCCCACTGGTGAGTGGCCAGACAGTTTATCTTACAGCTTTGCTGCAAGAAGCTTCCATTCCCTAAGTAAGAAAGGGTTTCTGATCTCCTTCAAGGGACATTCCATGGTAGGCTTGGTGGAGTGGAGTTCACAGTTTCCCCGGCATATCCTTGTCTGTCAGGGCTGCATCCCTAACTCCAGCAATTCCCTCTCTCTGTGCTATGACACTTACCATTTTGAGCCCTGTGAGGAATGGCTGTGAGGTGGAATTAGTGGCACTGGCTGAAGGAGGTGTTGGGGGAATCTTCTCATGAATCCCCACACTTGCTAGAGCACAGGCTGTTACTGCTGGGATGGCATAAATTCCCAGCTACAGAATACAAAGTAAAGACATGTTATCAGTGTTTGCAGTCCCCCTGCCTCCAAATAAATATATCAGTTGGACTCAAATCAGTTAGGTTGACAGATTAAAGTATATTTCATTTACCATCAATGGGATGTGCTTTCCTTCAGGAACTAATGCAGGCGACAGCACATTTGCTATGAGAATACCCAAGGGATTAGCTGGAAGGAAATAAAACAGAGACATTTTTTCATGGAAGCAGTCAGTTCAATGTCCACCCCTTCTGCCATTCAGCACCACAACTGCAGTGTGCAGCAGAGCAAGGAGTAAGAAGAGAACAGGCACAGTTACAGAGAAATCAGAAAGGGAATGTTTGGAGAAGTTGATTGTGTGGCTTTAAAGTTGCCACGTTCACTCAACACTATGAAGCCCGTTCCATAGAAGTTTGCCTGCAATCCCCAACTCATGTAAACTCTATGAATGATGGTGTCCTCATCCTCACAAGGCTGTCTCAGTAAATGTTAAACTGAAGAGCGAAAATGTAATATGTCCTGATGTACAGCAACAGTAGCAAACAGAAGTGCTTTTCTTTCTTTGCTACCCTATGCCATTATGCATGTCTACATATGGACAAACTTCCTCCTGAGACTTCCAGAACAGTCCCAACTCCCAGCCTTGGCTGGTATGACAGATGGTCTGTTCCTTTATATTAATATGCCTGTTGTGTCTGAAAAGCAAACAAATGTTAGCAAGTCCTGGAAGGCAGTAATGTTACTTTGCACTTATCATGTATTTAATGTCTGTTCTGCCATTATTTTCACAGGACATAAGTATAAATTGGAGCAAGTTATACCTATGCTCATGTAAGCAAAAGCAGACATGGAGTCATGTGGGAATAGGCAAAGGGAAATGTGCCAGCGAAGTGAAGTGGACTGGGCTGGACCATTCAGACTTTCTCAATGAATGAGAGAAGACATAACCCTGTCTATAATTACCTGGACGAACAGGTACAGCAAGACTGAATAGCTGGGGTATATGGAGTATTGAGACAAGAAGTAACATGTAGACATATGCCAGTAAGATAATTAACTAATGGAGTAAATGACTGGGACTGTGGCAGGCACTCATTCTAGGCAATAAAGTTTTTTGAAATGAAACCTGATGTTGTACAGCACACAGTAAGGGGTGTAACTAGACATTACTTATAGAAACCCTTTACACAGCAGTCTACAGGTATTGCAGCAGATAATAATCACAGTCCAATCAGTCCTCAAACTGATATCTCAACAGGTTCAACAGCTTCAGGTCTTAAGATTCCCACTGTTCCTTGCTCTTCAGTTTTATTAGAACCTATAGTTAGGTCCATTTGGTTGTGTAAGGACTGAGGACATGATCTGAAAGAAATGCTCTTCAGCTCCTTTGGCAGTTCTCTCACTTAAAAAGTTCAAGTTGTTTGCAGGCTAGGGTCCTTCAGGGCAGTGAAGGACCAAGTGCCCAGTGGTCCCTGGTTGTAGTCTGTCTCAGCCATAGAAAACAAAGTGAGCCATCAGCTCCACTCAATTCTTGAGAAGTCAGTGCAAAAGTATTTACTACTTCTCACACCATAAATCCATTTAAGCTAAACAATAGAGTCCATGTTTTGTGTTTGCAGCAGCACTGGGAAAGCTATGTAGAGGTGCTTCTATACTGCAATTTTCCCCATGTCTAACCCTCCCCCACAATTCCAAGACAGTGGCTTGGTGGTATAGGTTGGGCTTCTATACACATGGCAGGCCTTGTGAAATTGCCCATCTGGAACCAGAGCCCATATAATTTCTGTGGGATAACCCAAGTCCTTTGAGAAATGAGGAAGAAGTTTAATCTGACTGTAAGGGAAAGTATCACACTGTTTGAAATTTGATCAGGCTTCTTGACCTGACGCATTGAGAAATTGCTATGTCAATTTTTGGAATTTTTCTGGCTCTGCAAAACTGGAATGATGGGTTTGGGGTTTCTGGCTTCCAGTTTCCAGCTCCTACTTTGCTTTCATCTGCTGTTTGGAGAGGATGCTAGGCACAGCAGGTATCTTGCTCTGAGAAGGTAGTGAATATAGAGAGTGATATCTCAAGGATTAGCATAAGGAAGGTTTTGTCTGAATTCTGCTGAAATGAAGAATGTTCTCTCACTCATGATCATAGGTATCATAATTTTGTAAATGGAGAACTAGTGTGGAAGCACATGGAACTGAGAACTGGGCTTTAAAATGCCTGCTGTCACTAAGGGACATAAGAGTATGAACTTGATGGACATCACATTTCCTTAAGAAGCAAGAATGGCTGGAAGTCTCTTTCCTTTCAGGGGTTAGAGTTTGGTTCAGTTATATAAGAACATGTGATTAGTCTCCACATGTCTTCATATGGGGTTTTTATGTGCGGTGAATTCTTTGCATTGGTTTTTATGTGGGGTCAATTAAATGTGTCTCGTTGTTTTATCCCCAAATCAAGTTAGCTTTTGGGGGTTTTTGCCTGTAATTTACAAGCATTATTTTACAAACCCTCTTTGTTTTTTGGTAGGCTTTGTTTTTTGGTTCTGGGTTTTTTTGGCCCATTAGCAATTAATTGGTTAATTTTGTCTCAGAGTTTAAACCCCTGACATCAAGGTTGGCAACAAGTTTGTTAAAAGAAGTATCTCATCTCTAGCAGGGCCCAAAGAAGCCAGGAGAGGAATGTGATGACAGCAAGCATATTTGGTGTTTCCCTTCAAGTTTCTCAGCTTCCAGGCACTTTTCAAGGTTTCTGTGTGGGTGGTTTTGGTGCATTTAACACCCCCAACATGTTTGTGTGGCCAGCTGAGGATATTTTCTCTGTGTGTGCATACATACGAATTGGGAATATACGCTCATCTTTTCTGTTAGACAAATCAATGAGACAAAATTGCTGTAGCAGCCCTAAGTCTTTCATTACAGAATTTGACACCTGTAACCACTGGCATCACATGCAATTTGGACACCTTCTTAACAAGCTATCAAGGCTACTATAGACTTCAGTTTCAGTAACACCCAGAGCTGTCCCCAACCTCTATGATATTTAGACAAAGACAACCCAGGCATCAAGGCAGAGAGGAAAAAGGTTGTGCACCTAACTTGCAACTCTCTACCTGAATAAGGCTAAAGCCCACCTCTTTCTTCCCAGCACAAAAGTGTCTGCCTGTTTTTCAGGCCTTGAAGCACTTTTTCATTGCACATGGCTATGATACTCTTTGGCTGAAGCTGTATTTGCAGGGGTAAATGACAGTGGTACAGAAGTTTTTCTCCACCTGATGTGATTGAAAGAGAAACAAGTACTAGCAAGTTATGGGAGGTAAGAATATTACATTGCAGCTATCACTTACCCATGGATGCAATCATATTTGCTGTTGTCCTCTGTCTGTCTGGGAACCATAGTGCTGCTAGTTTTGTTGGTGAAAAGATGATAAGAGGCTGTGCCAATGCACAAAGGCACTGCCCAATAAACAGGTACAAATAATTCTGGGAACCCAAGCTCAGAAACCTCAGAATGCTGAACATCCGAATGATGCTACCCATCATGTTCAGCCATGCGCTCAGGATCACCTGCAGCAAGCAGAAACAGCAGATGTTCTGCAGTGAAGCCTGAAGGGCAGAACTTACTGCAACAGAGTTAGCACCATCAGAGTAGCAGATGCACTACAACACACACTGGGTGTTACTAATCACTGCATGGCAAACCACTCCCACTCCTTTGGACCACTGAAAGATGCTCCTTACCCAACAGTGAGTGAGTTACCTGTCGCATTAGGGAGCAAAGTGGCTGAACTGGCCCCACTTGACAACTATATCACAATGTAGCTTAAGCAAGACAGCACTCATTTTCATCAAATTGATGAGAAATACAAAGTTTATTGATTACATGCTGTTTGCAAAGCTATGACAATTCAAAGATCATGATAATGAGTTATTCACCATGCAGAATCTGCAATTCTCTTTTGTACCACTAACATGCTAATTTTGCACAGTCCCACATTCCACAACACTCTTGCTTCTGGGAAGACTATGTAGAATTCCTAAGCTGGCTTAACATAGCTCAGACTCTGCACTGACAGTCAGTGTACTTTGCTTGCATCCTGCCTAACTGCTGCCTTAAACTGCCACTGTAAAATAATATCTGTGCTAACACGTTTCTGTAACAAACCCTAGCCAATTACAGCAAGCTCTTCACAGAGACAGCTCACACTACCTGTCCTTGTGAATTGTCTAACAACAAAAATTGAAGCATGAAAGGCCCAACAGGGATAAAACGTTCTCACCTTTCCCACTGCACCCCACCTCAAAGATGATGTGACAGCTATTACTGAACTAGAACTGAGCTTTCCAACATGCTCATCCTCTGGACCATTCAGTTACACTCCCATTCACAGTATGCATGTTAATGCATTTTGCAGCTACTGCTATCTCCAGGTGCAAAGCCCTGACAGAAACAGACAGTTCAACTTACAGCACATCTGAGCCCCACGCTGTCAAGAACCCATGTTGCCACCAGACCAAATGGGATTGAGATGAAGAGGTACACTACTGAGAGCCAGTTGACCATCTCCAGGGAAATGTGGAAGTAGGCAGCTGTCTTATCAGCCACTGGAGCAAATGTCAGCCACAGCTGCAGAGCAGAGAGCAAAGATAGGCAAACATGAAAACCTGCACCAAAACAAAAATTCAGCATCCCTTCAAATTGTCTAAGTTGTGAAGAGGCTTACTATTCTAGCATAGTTAGGATTGAAATTAGGATGGTAAGACAGATAATAAAATTTCAACCAACCAGTGTCTGCAGTTACACATGCTAAGGCTATTTTACTATGGACATCATCTTGGCCCAGAGCACTCCACTCATTAAATTACCTCATCCCAAATCCCCTAGTCTTGCAGATAGCCTAAGCTCCAATGTTAATGTGTAACTGAAAAATGGCTTGGGTAACCTCAAATTAAGGTGTCCCAACGCATTTTCAGTTATTTTCAGGTTTCCTATTTATTTCTTAAATACTAGAAAACACAAAAACTACTGCATGAAATGGAAGCAGAAGGGAAGATGGGCTTTTCTTTTTTTCTTGTCACTTTGTGAGAATAGCCACAAGCAAATAATGTTTTCCTAAGCTCTTCTCCTAGCAGGGATTCAATGATTAAATGACAGTAACAGATAAGTTTTGCATGAATTATTAATGTCCTAGCAACGACTCCTGTCAGCAGCCCTTTCCTCTTCTCTGAAAGAAGATGAAATGCAGTATCTGCTGCAGCAAGCAAAGTTCACATCACCATACTGGGATCAGATACACATCCATGTTTGATCATAGGTCTGGCAGGAAGTGGATTTAGTGTTTACAAACACATTCTACAATTGCGTGGATGAAGTCGCTGGGTGCAAAAAAAGTTCTGTCTTGTTAGATTACAAAAAGATTATTTCAGGTCACTGGGAAACATGTAACAGACATAATGAAACAAGCTTGACAAAGATTCCTTGAAATAATGTATTATAGTAGACCAACGTTACCATCTTCTTTTTCCAGAACTGATGTCCACAGGATTAGGGTGGGAATTTAAATGTTTAATGCTAATGTAACTGTTTAAATGTTAGAAGCAACACTACAGTAAGAGCAGTTTGATTATGAGATGCTAAATGCTGTAAAACAACATCCATCTATTATTTCTGGCAACAGTCACTTCCTCTCTGCCTTCCAGTGAGCGTTCTGGTAATGAAAAATTGTATCAGAAAACAGTGTAGGTGAGGAGGTTAGACATTTTTTCCCCTCTGCTCACACAAAAAGCTGACCCAGGCATTACGTCATTATGGAAATTATGCCACAGTGCAGCATTTTATGTTCAGTGGATGTGTATATCTAGGCAAGCTGTAATAAATCATTCTGCATTCTGCCATCTCTGTGTTAGACCTGGTAAAACCATCCCTTTCTGAAAACCATGCACTTGGACTGCCATCCATTTCTATCCTGAGCAAAAATTCCAGTTTTATCATATGTGCATGAGAACACAGGTGGGAAGTTGTGGCCTGTCCAAGCCCAAGTGTGTTTTTCAAAGCAGGAGAAGTGTTTCTTTGTGAATCTTGAGAGAAAAAATATGCTTCTACCTCATTCAAACACATATTGCTCTAACAGAGAAACCAAGAACTGGGCAATGGAACAATAAATGAATCAATAATGATGCAGGAGGAGAGATAATATATGTGGTTATAGGATGCTACTCCTCAAAAGCTGATTGCTCCTGGAATAGAAGAAGAAAAAAGAAACAGAAAAACAACCTCCTTGCAGGAGGGTTATATACACACTTGTTCAGACGGTGCAAATCTTATTTTGTGGAAATATGTTTGTGTCACCTGGTCAAGCTGCACTCAGCTCCACTGCCTGTGTTGCCACACAGACCTAGAGCTCCTGTGTGAGGTGGAGAAGGCAAGAGGAATCTGCATTTTACCATGTCAGTGATGCTATCAGGTAGCAAAGGCTGCCATACTTCTCACTGTCTGGCATACTGTATAGCTGTGTACAATATAGCAATGCTCTATGGTACTTTTTATGTACAGCTTAAAAAGGGGGACCCAAAGTGTGACAACTTACCTGAACTGGACCTTCTGCTTTGTAACAGGCACAGGTACAGCTTGCTAATCCCGAGGACTTGCACTGCCTACAGCAGCTCTCCCAGTCCCAGCAGCACGCTCTCTCCCCTGCATGTGCAAACTGTTTTGCAGAATGTCTTTCTGAGATACATAGACTGCCTCTTCCTCTCCTCGGATCAGACTAGGAAGCACTTAAATCAGACTCCTAAGCTTCAAGAGCCACAGAGTCTGGAAGCAAACAGTGGTCTCAACTGAAGGTATCCATGCTCACAAAGCAGCCTAGCAGGTAAGGACAGGAGGTGTGGTCTTCAGAAAGGTGAGATCCCTGCCTAGATGTCACTTTTAGCCTCTACAGCTCCCTGGAGGACTAGCAGATCACAACCACCAGGCAGCAGCAGCTCTGTGTCCATGTGTATCTACAAGGACAGCGCTGGAACAAACAGGTCTGGGCAAGAAATGTACACACCTTGCCCTGGAGCATGCTACTCTCCTCTTGGGCAACTCTCCTTCCTTTTCCAAGTAGATTAATGGCAGATGGCAGATGTTCTCCAGGCTGGTGAGTCATGAACCACCTAGTCAAATGAGCCAGCTTCAAATCTCTGCTCTCTTCTTCCTCCTCAGCTTCCTTATTCTGACAAGCTCAGAAGAGAGCAGGAAACACTGTCAGTTTCATTCTTACATGCATTTATCTGGCCCCAGCTCTAAGGAAAGAAATGTTTCTCCTATGAGACACAAAGATGTTCAGCTTCACAGGAAGGCAGCAAAGAGGAAGGAGGTATTCGCTTCTGTGGTTTACTGCTACACTGCAGGTGTCAGCACAACATGAGTACTCTTAAAAATCCAGTCTTCAGATTACAAAAACCTATACATTCAAAGCCACAGCACCTGATGACAAAACAAATCTGGGGAGCAATGACAGGTATAATTATATCATCCCTCACCAGGAGTGTTGCATGAGACAATACAGCACAGCTTGGCTGTGGTTAGAACAGTCTCTATGCCCACAATCATCTTAAAAGGTCCCTTCCAACCCCTAATACTCTGCAATTCTGTGATGTCAGGCAGCAAGCAAATAATACTGATGCCTACTTATGGCCTTCTTAAGGGTTTCTCACATGACACCAACACCACAAAATCCTCAGAATAAGCTGTATTTAGGAAATGAGAGTAAATCCCTGGTAATATAATGCTCATCTTGTGCAGCAGGAAAAGACAGAGCCTTTTAAACTCAAGTCAGTAACAGAGATTCAAGAGCCCGCTGGAGCAAAACTCTTCCTTATATCATATTTACACCACTATGCTTTGGTTAAAAATAAGGGATATCATGATGTGGTGCAGGAAGAATGGGGGAAGAGTGCCCCTTTCATCACCACATGCTCTGATCTGACTTTGGCCAGTCACAAACAGACTGAAGTAAGAAATGCTCCTTTCTCAGCCCTGCCCTTACTGCATGACTGAATGTGCTTTCTTTCCTGCAGTTAAGTTGCTTCTACCCTGTTTTCCTGGCAGTGACCATCTCTCCCTCTCAGGTGGTCTCCAATCTGCCACTTCTAGTGATACTGAAGACCACTAACAGAAGATGGCAAATGTGCATAGGTAAGTGGAATATTCAGGGCATCCTGCTGAAAGCTTGGTCCATCACATGAAGTGTTCTTTCTTTTCAAGTCAGACAATTTATAAGGAATATGTCTTTACCATATACATTTTGCAGATGGCTTAGCACAAGAATGTATAGAAAAAAGTGCTTTAGTATGCAATACCATGGTATGCACAGGAATTGAAACCACATCTTAACTTGCAAGGCAATTTTCATACCGCAGAACTGGTAAGTTAATATTTCCATCTGAAATCTTTAATCAGCAAAGAACCATGTCCTTTCAACCATTCACTCCAATTGCATATGATTTTTATAGTAAACATTTATAACATGTTTGCTTACAACTTTACATGTCAGCACACTTTCCGTACCAAAACTTTGCAGTGGCTTATAAACAGCATTCCCAGCCCAGGATATTGATTCCCAGCCCAGGATATTGATTAAGTCATCAGTTTTGAAATAGTGAAGTTCAGGCTTATGTTTATTACTGTGGGGAAATAATACTACAGAGAGTCACTAAACTGGCAAGAGATCAAGCTGACAGGCAAGAGTACAGTTTTTCCAGGTTATGAAGTTTTCAGAAATCTGACTCAGGACACAGTTCTATTTGCAGATGCATTAGAAGGACTTTAACTAATCCTGTAGTTTCACTAAAGTTTCAGCTAAGTCAAAGTCTGATGGGACATCTTGTACAAGTTTCATATGGTTTCCTTCACTCAGGCTGTCAATGTCTAGTGGGTGAATGAAGCGAGGGTGGGTGGGGCAAGATGGGTTTTTTTCTTCCTATCTTGTACTTGGACAATTTAACTGGAAGCAAGCTTTTCTGTAGGACACTCTTTCACATTCTTAGAAGATGCACTGATTCTCACTCGACAAAACATTCATGTTTTGTTTGCGATTTACCACTAAAATTCTCTCTTCTGTCTTGTGATTTCTTTGCTCCAACATTCTTGCATCATGGAGCAGCTACTCTTCCTTCCCTGCATTTAAATGTTTGCAGGTTGTACTGCCTGATCTTGACTGCTAGACAGAATGCATTCACAGCAAAGTAATCCCCAAGCACACAGAACCATAGAATCATCAGGGATTGTAAGGGACCTTGAAAGATCATCTAGTCCAATCCCCCTGTCACAGCAGGACACGCCGACCAGGTCCAGGCAGGTTTAAAAAGTCTCCAGAAAACCAGACTCTACAAACCCCAGAGGCAGCCCCTTCCAGAGCCCCATCATTTTCAAATAACTGTACATCAGTCTGATAATTATCATCAGTGACTTGATGAGCAAAGATCTTGGCTTCCATCTTCCATACCAGGACTCTGTAAGGGGAAACTCTGTGTGTTTCTTTCAGTAACTGCTGATCTTAGTTTTAATCTGTTTAACAGGGGCAGTGTTATCCAGTATCCCTTTTTTTTTTTCATGTCTTTCAGAATAAAGTACCTGTAGGCAATAAGAAGTTTGCATAGCAGTATGTGTGGTACAGAATCAGATAAACCTGCTGTCATGGGGCAGCAATAACACAGAGCTAACTGTTGCTGCTCTATGTAAGGGTTTCTCCACTCCTCTGCTATTTTCAGGTTTGAAATTTGCAACCCTCAGAGATGCTGAGTACTTTCTATTCCTCTGCATTGTCTATGAATGTACTCAGTAGTAGTTTCAGTTGTGCTCCAAAACACATTTTGGTCCAACTGCCTAGCTTGGCAATGCAGTACTAGATGCTGATGCCACATCCAAAACCCCCGGGCCCATCCTGCCTTTCACCCATCACCACCCCTCAAGACTCCACCAGTCAGAACAGGCGGTATGCAGGCCAAAGTTGTAACTCGTGACAAAATTCCTAAGGAAGAGGCCTTTATTCAATGTCTAAGGCAAGGGCAGGCTGAGACTACTCTGCGCTGAACTGGTACAGCTGAGGCTCTGTGTCTGTGCTCCAAGGATGAGGGGGCAGATCTGAGACACGGAACTGGAGCAGAACCGCGAAGACTGCCCTGCTACTTCTAGGAAGGGCTAGGAGGTGATTTAAGCTACAGCGAGCGCTGTCACCCCACCCTCCGTCAACAGGAGCAGCTAAAGCTGTTCTCCGAGGCTCCGGCAGAAGCAGATAGAAGAGGGTCTGTTTGCCTTGCCTGCTCTGCGCCCGCCCTACTTTCACGGCTGCCCAGCGGCCGCCCCTGTGCCTCTCAAAGGCGCGCCGGACCTCGCCCCTCCGCAGAAGCGGCCCGCTAGCCACCACCCAGGCCCGACTACTCGGCCACGGCGGAGCGAAGACGGGCAGACGGTGCTGCGCCCACATCGCACTCACCATGGCGTTGGAGCAATTGAGAAGGGACACAGCCGCCAACAGGAACCACCGCCGCCGGTAGGTCTTAAACTGAACCAACCGCTCCAGGGTGCCCTCTCCCAGCAAGCACTCATCTTCTGCACCCTCCATCGCGCTGTGGTTCTCGGCAATGCCTCGGCCGCGTATTACCTCACCCCGCCCCTCTCCACCCTAGCCGACCTCTTAGGGGCGGCGCCGGTCTACCTGGCGCTCTTAAATGGGACAGGGAAGGTATCCGGGTTGGAAAAGTAGTCTTTCCCCGAGGGTCCTTAGGGCAATTACAGTAGGCAGCATCTCTGATGCCTGCTGATAGCTCCACGTTGCCCTCAGAATCACTGTTAGCTCTGCCCTCGGGCTGCTTCCAGGGGCAGTTTCAGAGCCCCCACTATAGTGGCAGTAGGTGCAAAAGTCTGGTAAGACCTGTCCTGCTTTTCGTAGAGTAGGGAAAGGAGTAGAAGAGAGTAAAGTGAGGATGTTAAGACTCACAGGGAGCTATGAGCTTATTTTTGTTAGGGTGTTTATATGATTAGTCATGTTGCAGACTGCAGTATCTTCTTCCCCCAGTGTGCCTAATCAATACATGTTGGTATCATCTCAAAATCTCAGTAAGGGAAAAAGCCAAGAGGGCAGAACAAAAGCCTCACCTATTCCTAAAGAAGACCTATGATTTCACATTGGTGGCACACTGATATATGGATGTCTTTGACTGAATTCTGATATTTGACCACTTTCTCACACCCATCACACTCCCACTACTTAGCCTCTCAGGAGTGCCAAGCCAACAGGCCAATGGATTCCAGAAATGATGCCAAGGCACTGTCATCCACTACATCGCCTCTTGCTCAGACCTTTGAAACCCTTGTGTTATTCCTCACCACAACCTGCTCAGAGCACACCACCTTCTCAGGCAGAGGCTGGAGTAATTTGCTCTGAGAAGGACCTAATTTCAAATGCTTTTGACATATTTGAAAGTGTGGTTAGAGCTGGATATCCTGCATGTAAGTACTCTCTCATGAAGAATTTTAGCTGAAATTTTTCTTGCTGGAAAAGGGGGTGGGGGAAGTAGAGATTGAAGAGAGGGAACGGGAAGAGAGAAAGGAGGAAGAAAGGAAGGAGGAAAGAATAACCAATTTCAAATCCAAGTTAGACCTGTTGTTCCAGGGTAGAAAGAAGCTGGTGAGCAACATTTACTTACTAATAGACCGATTTATATAGAGCTGAGCTGCAGTATGGCAGTTTTCTTACTCAGCTTGATGTGCCCTTCCACCCCCAAACAAAAAACAGGGAACTCCCAAAAACCCTGTGAAACCTCACTTACATGCTCAACTATTCACAGAGGTGATGACTAGCTGAGCAACTCTGTTCAGTTCCGTTGCTCTGTTCTATACCTCTTTCAGGAACAGGGACATCTCTTGCTATTAGCAGCACACCAGGAGAGCAGTAAGCATTATCAGTGAAGGCAAGCAGCCACATCTGCCTCACACTTCCTCATTCCTTCAACGTGCTCTGATTCTGCATATGTCTTCAATAGTTCCTTTCTCCCGTAGTCACCTTCTCTTACCCACACCCAAGCACATCTTACATCTTTATTTCACCTTGGCTTTTGTTTTTAGGAACTGCATCTTAAGCAAGGCATCACAGATGCTTATACAATTCCATGGTTCTTGTCGTTTTCTGTCAGGGAGGGAAATGCTGAGACAGTAGTTATGTGAACAAAGGTATCTACATTACTAGAAAATTGTAGAAAACAATAGTGTATTTGAAGTCTCTGAACTTCAGTTGTAAAATAGGTGTGAAGTAACTTAGTGCTGGAGAGGATTCTGCACCCAGAGTAGCTTTCCAGTATTGAGCACTCATGGTTGGAATTAACAGAATCATTCGGATTGAAAGAGGCCTCAGGAGGTCTCTGGTCTAAGCTGTACAAAAGTGTTAGCAATGAAGTCAGGCCAGTTTGCTTAGGGTTCGATCTAGTCTTGAGAACTTCCAATGATGGAAACTGCACAGCTTGTCTGGATAAAACATTCTACTGCTAGACTGCTCCTAGGAGAGTTGTCACAGCATAGCCTTCAGATAGAGTACAACTCATTAACCACAAACCTGTGACTGAATCCAGGCAGTATTTTATCCATCCAGTTGGCTACCTGACTAGACCATAATGCCCTAACTTAGATACAATAATGTGATGGGAGACAGTGTTGAAAGCATTGTTAAACTTGTGGTAAAATAACTTCTACTGCTCTGTTCTCCTCCATCCACAATTCCCATTCTTTTATTTAAAAAAAAAGGCAATCGGGAAAGTTCACTAGGTAAACCCATGCTGATTATTCCTAATTGCTTACTTCTTATGTTCAGAAATATCAACCTGGTTAATTTTGGCTTTTTCCAGGGACATAATTGAGATTGGAGAATCTGCATTTGCCTGGGCAGCCTTTTTGAATATAACTGCGTAATTCTCAAGCTGATAAGGGTATTCATGAACTTTCTTTAAAACTCATGGCCCATAGTGTTCTTTCTGTGGCATTAGTTAGCATTCTTAGCATTCTTGGGCATTGGCCTGTAATTTCCACATACTGGTATGAGTCTAGTTTTCTCCAGCAATTGTTGACTCATTTACTAATAGTTATTTTTCCCTTCCATGAATCCCAGGTTTTGAGGCCTGTGAGATCTTGTAGATGAAGACTAACACAAAGAAGGCACTGAATTCCTCAGGTTTGCCTGTGACCCAGCCTATTCAGAAACTGACATTTTCCTTGTTAAGCCTTTTACCCCTAATTTACCAGCTCCTAGAAGCACTTCTTTTTACCCTTGACATACAAGTTGCAACTCAAGCTGATCTTTGGCTTTCATGATACCATACCTAGATGTAGGGAGAGTTTCTAAATTGTTCCTTTGAACCCGTACCTACTTACCCAGGAATGATTCTTTACTTACACCATCTGGTTTGCTGATATCTCCATTTTTATCTAAATGGCCTGTTCTGGCACTTGGCTGAAGCATCAGAGACCTTGACACTTCTGGAATGAGCAATATAGTGAAAGGCTGCTTCTTTCCCCACTGTTCCCTGAAGAAGCAGGAAACAAGATGTCCTGAGCTGCAGAACTAAGAAACCAAGATACCTTGGGGGGGGGCACTTTTGGTTTGACTAGCATTGAGTAAACTACAACTTTTCATCATGTGTGGGACATTAGTAATATACTCCTGCTGAACTGATTATCTGTTTGCTGCTGACACTACATGTTTTGTATGCTAGGGTACTAATAGGTTCTTCTCTTTCTTCAGCCTCCAACTTTCATAAAATCATAGGAACTTAGCTGTTTTGAGCAGGCTGTCCCTCTGTCAAGGTTCCAGTAAAACTTGCTAGCATTAAAAGAAAAAAAAAAGGAAAGATGCAGGAAATAGGCAGATGTACTACTTTTGTGTGTTTCTTACTATCCAAGGAGCCAAGGTTAAAATGATGCCTGAAAGTATAGTTCAAGACCATTGTATGCTTATTGGGTGGAGTGTGTGTATGGGGCTGGAATTAGAATTGCTGAAAGAATTTTTATTCTGACATTTCCTAGTGTTTCAATGTTTAAATTAGCAAGCCTTAATTAATTTTATTTCTACAAAGTTACAGTGAAAAGTGCTGTCGTTACATAAATGGATCTGCCTATTGCTCATTCTTTGATCTATTGATCTTCTTTCATCTATTGATCATTCATTGCTGTTCTATCTCACTGCCTGGTATTAGAAAAATGAGGAGTCTTCCCCAGGGAATCTTAGCTTTTGGTTATCTGGACATTTTAATGTAGCCATCTCTTCCACAAACCTTGTGGGCTCCGAAGTTTCATTCTGCGTACCTGGAGGCCAGCATTCTGCTTGTTTCTACAGTGCACACTAGAAAGTTAAGTGGAAGAAATCAGTAATACCGTTATTTCTGAGCTGGTCTAAGACTCTTCATGGTAAAAAAATCACATTTTTCTGATAACTACTGCTGTCTGGTTTTGTGGATGCCTTCATGACAAGTGAAAAGGATATACAAGACTGTAAGAGATTATTGCACATGCAAGTTCCACACTACTATCAGGTTTGAATAGGAAAACATAATGTGGTAGCCACTGTACTGGCATGTTTACAGACTGCTGAACCAGACAATTTCTTCCAGACATGAAAATAAATTGTTCTCTTGTCTCAACAGAACAAAACAAGCCAGTCCAATAAAAATAGTTCTTCCAGCTAGGAAGTGTTATCAAGGTCTAGTCAGACCATCCTTCACATCAAAAATAACTCAGAAAAGAATAAAAGGTGCGTTGTTCTCATGGTCAGAGAATCATAGAATCAGAGAATCATTAGGGATCAGAAGGGACTTCAAAAGATCATCTAGTCCAATCCCCCTGCAACAGCAGAATCATCAGGAACATATCCAGGCAGGTCTCCAGAGAAGGAGACTCCACAGTCCCCTGGGCAGCCTGTTCCAATGTGCCATTACCTTTACTGTGAAGAAGTTCCTTCGATATTTGTATGGAACCACCTACATTCCAGTTTACCCTTACGCTATCACCAGATGACACTGAGAAGAGCCTGGCTCCATCCTCCTGACACCCACCCCTCACATATTTATAGACATGAATGTGGTCACCCCTCAGCCTTCTCTTCTCCAAGCTCAAGAGACTCAGTTCCCTCAGCCTTTCCTCATAAGGGAGCTGTTCTGCTTCCCTCATCATCTTTGTTGCTCTACGCTGGACACCCTCCAGCAGCTCTGTGTCACTCTTGAACTGAGGGGCCCGGAACTGGACATAATACTCCAGATGCAGTCTCACTAGTGCAGAGTAAAGGGGAAAAGAACCTCTCTTGGTCTGCTAACCACCCCAACTTCTGATCCCCCCCCCAGGATGCTGTTGGCCCTCTTGGCCAACATACTACTGGGTCATAGTCATCCTGCTGTCCACTAGGACCCCCCTGGTCCCTTTCTGCTACACTGCTTTCCAACAGGTCAGTCTCCAGCCTATCCTGGTTCCCGGGGTTGTTCTTGCCCATATGCAAGACTCTACACTTGCCCTTGTTCATTAAATTTCTCTCTGGGCATATTTTTAGCGTGTCCAGGTCTCCCTGAATAGCAGCACAGTCTGCTGAGTCATCAGCAAACTTGCTGATAGTGCACCCTAATTCCTCATCCAAGTCATTAATGAATAGATTGAAGAGGACTGGTATCAGTACTGGTACCAATTTTTGGGGGACTCCACTAGATACAGGCTTCCATCTAGACTCTGTCTCATTGACAACTACTCTCTGGCTTCTATTCTGAAGCTACAATCCACCTCACTACCCAATCATCTAGTCCACACTGCCTCAGCTTGGCCAAGAGGATGCTGCGTAAGACTGTGTCAAATGCCTTATTGAAGTCAAGATAGACCACACCCACTGCTCTACCATCATCTATCCACCTGGTTATACCCTCATAAAAGGCTATCAGGTTTGTCAAGCATGACTTCCCCTTGGTGAAGCCATACTGACTGTCCCTAATGAACCTCTTGTCCTTGATATGCCCAGAGACAGCATCCAGGGCAAATTGTTCCATCACCTTTAGTGGGATGTAGGTAAGACTGATCAGTCTATAGTTACCTTGGTCCTCCATCTTTCCCTTCTTGGAGATTGGAGTGACATTTGCTACCCTCCAGTCTCTAGGCACCTCTCCTGATCCCTATGACTTAGAAACGATGACACAGAGTGGCTTAGCAATGACTTCTGCCATCTCCCTTAACAAGTGCAGGTGCATCAGGCCCCAAGGATTTATGTACACTCAGTTTGCTCAACACATCCCTAACCCAGTTCTCATCAACCAAGGCAGGCTCCTCTCTTGCCTCCACTTCCTCTGGAGCCTCAGCAGTCTGGGCTTCGATATCAGGACAGCTCCCAGAAGCAGACATGGGGGCAAAGAAAGTGTTCAGTATGTCTGCTTTCTCTGTATCCTCTGTCTTCAGGGCATCCAGCTCATTCAGCAGGGTTCCCACATTGACTCTAGGTTTAGTTTCCCCCGCAGTGCATTTGAAGAGGCCCTTTCTGTTACCCCTGACCTCTCTTGCAAGGTTGAATTCCAAGCAGGCCTTGGCTTTCCTAGTTGCAAGCCTACATTCTCTCACCAGAAACTTATAATCACACCAATTGGCTATCCCTTCCTTCCATGACCTATAGACTTTCTTCTTCCTCTTCATTTTTTCCCAGCAGCTCCCCATTTAACCAAGTATGTCTTCTGGCTTTCTTCCTTGACTTCTTTCCTGTTGGGATGCACTTGTGTTGTGCTTCAAAGAAGTGGTCTTTGCCTGTTAACTAGCTATCTCAGGCCCCTTGACCTGCCAGTATGTTCTTCTGCTAGGTGTTCTGTTCCTACCATGCGAGACCCTGAACTCCACCATCTCATGGTTACTGCAACCAAGGATGCCCTCAACCTTCACTGCTTCAACAGACCCTCCTTATTGGTGAGTACAAGTTACAGCAGTTCTCCTAGTGTGCTCCTCCACCACTTTTATCAGGAAATTGTCACCACTGCACTGGAGAAACCTCATGGACTGTGGCTGGCTGGCTGAGTAGGTCTTCCAGCAAATATCAAGGTAGTTAAAATCCCCCATGAGAACCCATGAGGGCCTGTAGCTGTGAGGCTTCTGTCAGCTGCCTGTAGAACACCTCATCAACTTCCTCATTCTGATCTGGTGGCCTGTAATAGACACCTACGACAGTGTCACCCATGCCAGCCTGCCCCTTGATCAGTACCCACAAACTCTCAACTCTCTCTTCATCCTACCCTGGACAGAAGTCAAGACATTCCAGTTGCTCTCTCATGTAAAGTGCAGCTCTACCACCTCACCTTGCTGATTTATTTCCTGAAAAGGACATAGCCTTCCATGACCACATTCCAGTCATGCAAGCTGTCCCACCAAGTCTCTGTAATTGCCACCAGATCACAATCACCTGCCTAGACATATATTTCTAACTCCTCCTGTTTATTCCGCATACTTATTCACTAATGTGCATCGGTGTACAGGTACTTTAGTGAATGAGCTGGGAGCACCAATTTCACCCTAGGACAGCAA
>VZRI01002825.1:5489-15499 GCA_013397515.1 Upupa epops
CCCACCCCCCCCCCCCCCCCCCCCCCCATGACACAAAGAAAGGTGCTACTTATTTTTTGCATGGTACCAAAAAAACCCATTTTTTTTTGGTGGACTAATACAACATAGCAGTAAGGCAAAGCCATTCATCCTCTGATCCATCCATACCTTGCTCTGTTCTCATATAGAGCAGCTTAGCCTTGGAAGTTGCAATACTGCTCACATGTCTCCACTTTGCTCCCTGCTCACAAGCTATCTTATATCTGCTTGCAATTGTTTGAGCCATTTCACCTGTTTTAATCTGAGTCTGACAAATGTTAATTGTTCCTAGGGAATGAAATTATATCAGTGACACACAGAGCCAGTACAGAGCAAAAAAGAATCAATGACAGCTTTAACTGGTCTGTTGCCTGAATCTGGTCTTTGTATATGGGTACTGAGGCTGTGCTGGGACATAATCCACTGCCATAATTTGTTACTGTGGAGAGAGAATTTTTAATTCTGAGGCTCACACTTGGTGTCAAGTAGTCTCACTGTCTCAATGACTGCATCAAGGGGAAAGTAGGTAATATTAATGCTGAAACAGTCCTGGAAACATCTGGATACAAGTAACTATGCTTTAGAGCAGGCTTAATCAAATTGTGTTTTTTAACCTACATTAATTTGAAGTGTTGTTTTTGATTCAGCAAAGCCATTGTGAATGATCCATCATGTTCATTAATTAAAAGTGAGCATCAAGTATTTTTTCATATTATTATTAGGTGATGCTGAAATACATGTTACCGTAACAGCCAACAAAATCATAAGCAGCCTCCAAAGAGGAAATGTTCATCATAGGTGATGCACAGTGATCAAGGTCAAGGTTTAAAAGCTCTCAATTAAAGCATAATAGACATCATTAAATGCATGTAAAGTCATAAAAGCCTGGAATATTGAACTAGTAGTTGCTACTTCAAATGTCTCTAGTAATAAAGTTTTAGAGATAAAAATCTATGATCAAGAGAGATAAGGGTTGTTTAGCCTAGAGAAAAGGAAGCTGAAGGGAGATGTTATTGCTCTCTACAACCGCCTGAAAGGTTGGTGCAAGGAAGGTAAGATAGCCTTTTCTCCTTATTAGCAAGCAGTAGGACTAGAGAAAATAGTCTTGACATGTACAATGGAAGGTTCTGATGGATATTAAGATGAATTTCTTCACAGAAAGTGTCATCAAGCATTGAAACAGGCTGTCGAGGGCAGTGATGGCGTTACCCAGGTATATTTAAAAGACATATAGTAGTAGTGCTGAGGCACATGGTTTAAGAATGATCTGACAATGCTGGGTTGAAGATTGGACTTAATGATCTTAAATGTCCAAGAAAAGAGATTCTGTGACTTAATGAAAACCTGGATGTACATGATTAGTATCTAAATGCTTGTGCTATTAAATATTGCTTCTTTATACATTGTAGCATAATAATTTAAATATAAAATCCCATTCTCCATTATATTTACAGACTTGGAAATATACTAATGTGAAAGAATTAAGTTTGACATTTACTTTATGGCATAACTCAAGGAAATTTTAGAAAAGCAAATGATGAAAACTGGTTTTGCTCGGCACTGTCATATAAACATATATCAACATACATGTTCACTTTTCCTCTTCTCTACTTCGTTTTAAACCCTAAAATTTTTTTTCTTTCTCACTTGTCAGAAACACACCTGGAGATCAGAGAACATTGCTGAACATAGTCTAGGCAAGGTATTAGAAGAGAAGACAAATCCAAGTGTTCTCTGTCTAAAGTATTCTTATCCTTTGAATTGCTGGGACAATCTGTAAAAAAAGATTTAGAACCTTGGAGCTATTAAACTTGCATTTCCTTGCAGTCCTGCATATTTATGAATGTCATATGCCCTGTTCAGGTTCTAATGTGTTTTAGAGCAATTTGTAATTAAAGAAAAATATGATATCTAAAACTTCCATTACATATATTCTTCCAGTGAAAAATGAGATTAAAGATACTATTTTTGTTGCTTATCTTACTTTATTCATTTTCAAGCCAAAATATTAATTGCTTTATGTGAAGCCGACTCACCAAAGCAGCAGCACTTCTGTGCTCATATTCTAAGCAATAGCAGTCTATTTTCATTATTTTGTCAAAAATAAAGATGAGGGAACAAAATCTGAAGGATATTTGCCATAACAGCAAACGTGTTTGCTTTAAATATTCAATACTTTTTTATGACTCATAGTTGAGGCAAATGGCCAGAGGAACTGAGATTTCATTAATATTTTATGCTCCGAGAAATTGCTGAAAAAACCCTACATGTTTCTACCACATACACTGATATTAGTGGTAACTAAGGTGTTAAGTGCTAGCCACAAGCTGAGTATTGTTTCTTGTCTGACTACTGAAGATGTTATGCTGTGCCTTTTCTCTAGCTATGATTTGTGAGCTGAGTGGGCTGTAGGGTCAGGAGAGTTTCCTGCTGATGATACACAGTGAGCCACTAAATTCTTCACTTGCTTTTTCTTTTGGACACTGTGTGTGAAATATGTATGGTGGCCTGACAGTCTTTTTGGAAGATTACAATGATCCTAAAACTTTTATTTTAGGGACACAGTAATTTTCAAAAAGTTTTAATCTACTGTTTCTTTTAATGATATTAAAGATTTAAGGGGTTTATTTTTCAATTCAAAAAGGATTGTTGACTTTACCTAGTGATTCCTTTCTTTTCCTGTTACCTATTTCCATATTAAGTACTGAAGTGGTCAAGCAGTTGGGCTAGATGATTTTTGAAAGTTCCTTTCAATTGAACAATCATATTATAAATATTTTACTTAGAGTCAGCATGTATTCTTACTCATGTATTTTTCTGTCTTCTATCACCCTAGATGAAGATGCTGATTTAAAGCCAAAATATGTGTTTTAAATAGTTCAATTTTAGAATAAGTAGAAAGCACAGTTCTGTTTGCAACTGTTCTGCTACATGTGACAATCTCTGCAATGAAATGGTTAAGCTTGTATAGGTATAGCTCGTGTGGGGAGGACTTTACACAGTCAAGAATGAGCAGATGGCACTTGTAAAAATTTTATGGATCCAGCACTTTATGTCAGAATAACGCTGCATAAAATAGCTCTGTAATATCTACTATAGTTGGATTCATTGCATAAGTCAAGGGTCTTCTCTTAGAGAACCAGGCTGTATATTGTATTGCAAACTACATCATCTGTAGATACAAAATATAAACTTTAAATAAATGTTAATCTCTCATAACTGAAGTTTATGGCCACAAAATAAGCAGTTGCAACTATAAGATCAGCATATAAAAATTCTAAGATCCCAGTTTTTATTACTGTGAAGGTCATGTCTTTAATACAGACCTGAATTCCTTCTGTATTTTTTGCTATACTTAGCTAATTACTTACCTAATATTCTTCATGAAGTCTGGAGATCAGATATTGTATGTAGTACTGTGACAGTACAATAAAGCATGATTTACATACTGTGAAAAAACCCAGAGACATAACATTGTGTTATTAAGCCAGTGCAAATGGTTGATGCTGTATTTCATTGCATTAGTGAGGACAATTACAATCTCACAATAATCTACAAGCAGGTTATGATATAGGGCAAATCTGTGCATGTCATTGTAAGATAAATGAAAGTTCTGTCTAAAATGGTAAACTGACTACTAATTGAGAAATGCTTTGGTGCCTATTAGCTATGTGAACTCCCTTTTTCAAAGAGAAGACTTTAAGCTTTGTAACAGGCCACCACAACATGATGTAAATTCCTTATTCTTATGCTGAGATGTAGAAAGATCTGCCACTGCAGTCAGCTTGTGCTGTGCATCTGCTGGGGATCAGAACTGTTTGACTCTATGCAGAATTAAATTGAAGCTGAGTCAAAGACTGAAGGAAACCAGGCTGAGTAGATGACTGCAAGGCCAGCTGCTAGCATGTTTTGTGAAGTTGCCCTGAAGCTGTGCATATTTTATGCTAGCTATCAAATTTTTCTCCTCTTTCTTTTGACACCTGGAAGTTAATCTGCCTACTATTACCATTGTGCCTAAAAATAAAAGAATGTCTCTTTTCCAGCCAGTGTCATGTGGAGAGTTAATAAAGTGAATCAGATGGAAACAACTGCCAAGATATTTCATCGGGAATTTAAATATGTCAGATTGCTCTGGGTGGTCAAAAAGTGAGGATCAGTGCTATTTATAATCTTGGGTCTTTGTGTTACCATTTTTCCTCATTGTCTCATCTTGTTGTGAGCACATAATGCTTCATGGATCACCTGAGTAAGCAGGATAGTTAAATAACTTAGACCTGCCAGTGTGACCATGGAATGTGGAAACAAAATTCCTTGTGTTGAAACTGTCACACTTGCTATTCTCTCCTTTGTATTCTTGCTTTGTTGCTACATCAATCAACACTAGTTTGGAATCAGTTGAAGAATAACAAAATACTGTAAAACATCAGATACTGTTTGTAATGATTGTTTTGACTTTGTCCCCAGAGGTATAAGCTTGGGGTTTTCAGATAATCATGAAGAGCAATCTGAGTAAATTTGGCAGTAAATCAGTTCTGAAGTAATCAGAAGGTAAGTAAAAGAAATCACAGATTTAATGTGTGAGGATCAAAAGATAAATAAATATGGAATCAGCTGTAAAGCAATAGGTTTAATGGTAAGGACAAAAGAGGGCAAAATGTTTCATGAAAAATATAATGGCTTTCTAATCTCTTCCTAACACTTTAGTCACTGCAATAGTATTAACAGAAGCAAGTAAGAAAATATTTTTCTTTGTTTCCATTCCTTCATGTATTTATTTTTCAGCTACAGGTTGTTCCTCTTCATCACTGTCTTTCAAACACTCATGTCTTGTGTCTTATTTTCTTTGGGTCAAGATTTGATAGGCACTAAACATAAGCAACTTTTATCCATCCCATTGGATTTGTTTAGTACGCAGTAAGGAACCAATCTGAAGTTCATTGACATTATCATCTAATTCGGCATGGGATTAGATACTGCCCTGCACTCTGCAGCTTTCAAAGCCTATGATCCACTGGTTTAATAAAGTTCTGCAGCTATGTTGATGCTGTGGTCAGGTGAGTGGCCTATTTCTTCAAGCATCTTCAACAATATTTTATATAGCTCTCTGTACATCTTTTATATGTGGTACTGTGGAACTTGCTGAAGACTATATTAGTACATATGATAATCTAAGAAACTCCTAAAGCATTTTCTAAGGAACATTTCAAGGCTAAAAATGTTTCTCTCCGGGGTTGCCAAAAGAGTATGATAGAAAACCTTGTGTAAAGGGGGTAAGCAAAATACACTTAATAAATATAGGGTGATCTCATATCCTTTCATAGTTGTGGATATGAAAATCTGTATCAGAGTGCATATGTGTTACAAGGAAATTAAACTCTGTTAATTCTGGACTTGCCAATGCAATATGAATTTTGGAACAAACTTCTTCATGAGCATTCTCCTGTCAACACTTTGTTGGAATGAATGTATCAGAGTTTGTTTTACAGATTAGGCTCTCACCAAGTTGAACCTGTAGTCATGCTTTGTGAGAGTAAGATCTGGAATTTCTGGATAGCAGATAACTCTACATTAGAAATCTCTGTATCACACTGCTGCCTGTATATGCTTGCTATTAGAGGATGGCAGCAAAATCTATGAAAACAGATATGTATCACACCTATTTACAAATATAGAAGGTTTTTCAGAAAGAAAAAAATCCAGGAAAATGCTGCTGAAAACATTAGACATATTGCAAATTTGATTCGAAGTGTGCAACAGCTTTCCATTGAGAGGGTAAGGAATAATGAATAATAATGTTACATGTCTGTGCTCTTTTGTATCTGATATTACATGAATGTAATATATAACCCTGAATAATTAAGGCCATATTGTTGCTATGGGTGATGCTAGTAAATTCAGTCTGCTGCAAGTTAATAAGTTAAGATATCAAGTGAAGCTATTAACTTGTAGTCATTCCACTCACCAGGTCTTGGCAACCCATGCAAGTGACAGTTCCTTCATTAATCTCTAGAATTGCTATAATCAGTTGGCAGGTGGATTACATTGTGGCAATGGAATAAAGTCAAATAGGGAAAAATGAACAAAATGTACTCTGGGAGACAGAAGATCAGAATAAAAGTTTGTGGATGCTGAAATAATAAACTTAAGGCATTACAGGATGTATGTGTACACCTGTGTGTAATGGCTGCAATAGTACGTATACAGATGCAATCTTCATGTCTTTGCATTATGTTCACTGCTTCTGATAGTATATATAAGAGAGATAGTATATATAAGAGAGAAGTATAAGAGGAAAATTCAGTCACCAAAGCTCAGCACTGCAGTCTGGTGAGACAGCCAACAGGAAGGGGAAAGTATACAGGTCAGCTTGATGAGTGATGAAAATAAGAAATTTGACACAGGGAAAAGTGGAGCAACAGCAGGAAGATTCATTGGGAGATCGTGACAGACCAATTTTGCCAGGCTTCTTACTCTTCCATTTCTGTGTATGTCCATTTAAATATCTGAATGTCTTTAGTTCATTCATTTCCTGGTAGGGTCTGGCCATTCTGATAAAGAGATTCTTGTCCCAATTTATGCCATTTCTCTCTTCATTTTCTTTCACAAAATTAAATTGAGTTTAAAGTGCAAAATATCTTGCAAATCTTTGTTAATTTACACAGAAATTTTGACAGGTTGGAGAGTCTGGGGCTAACTAGTTAAACGAAGATGATTTGAAGTATGTTTATAAAGAGAAAACCAGATAAGACAAATTTGTATAAAATACCTAATTTTAAACTTCACTTTGAATTGCAAACAATAAAGCAACCTGTACGCACTACTTCCAAATCAAATACACTGTCCCATGAATCAAGTTTAATATGCCTGAATGTTTCTGTAGGCAACAATTGACTTGTAGGAAAATAACATAATCTGATTTACTTAGGGCAAAGTGATAGAAAGAAACCTTAATATTTGCTGTGAAGGTATAGAATATAAATGAAGGCTACAAATAAATGTTGTCAGACAGTAATATTCACATTTGATTACCCTTGGGTAAATTCCATTCAAGAATCCCAACACAACTGTGAGTATGTATTTAACAAGTCACAGAATTACAGAATCAGAGAATGTTAGGGATTGGAATGGACCTTGAAAGATCATCCAGTCCAATCCCTCTGACAGAGCAGGATCACCTAGATCAAGTCACATAGAAGTGCACAAAACCTTTTTAATTGCTGTCTCAAATCTCCCTTCAAACATTGTCATGGTTTGAAACCATGATTTTCTATTATTGTCCTTTTCTGCATGGAAATAATTTTGCTGGTTGGTTCCTCTTGGAGTTCCCACCTGTGCTGCTGCAGTTCCAGCCTCCAGCTGAGGCAGGGGTAAGCTGCAGTAGTGGGAGCCCAGTAATGTGGTCCAACCCTCCTCTATTTAACTGGGGAGAGATTTCTGGGAAGAGGTCTTTCTGACTCAGCAGCATTGGTGATGGGTGGCGGAGCAGAGCTGCCACTTCACGCCTTCTCTGCCACTGACATGGCTGGCACTGATGTGGCCCATGACCCCTGCTGACTGTAGCAGTGGCAGTTCTGGTGGCCGCTGCTAGTGAACACTGCCAGAACAGCAGCAGACTTGAGTTCATGATGTTAACCCAGGTTGAAGTGGTGGTGAGCAGAACAGCAGCCATAAAACAATTGTTTGCCTGGACACATCAGGAGTAGTGAGTGACAGCCTTCTGGCCCCCCTCACTGCCTGTAGCCATGGGGAAGAGAGGCAGTGTTCAGGCTGCTGCAGCCCCAAACACCAACACTATTTTGTCTTTGTTTTAGCTGTGTGGGGCGAAGAATTTATGTCACAGCTGCAACTGAGAAATTGGAAACACTTAAGTGAGAGGGAGAAAGAGGCCCAAGGGGTTTTTGATGTTTTCCCTCATGGCTTGGCTGCAACTGCGTGTGCCAAAGAAGTAGAAGGGATCTGTGATTCTTAAACTTTAGACAAATTGCTGAAAAAGTAGGGGTAAAGAGTACATTATTGCACCAAACAGCCCACTGCTGTCTGAAGGTATGCTTGCCCAGCCCGGCTGATCTGCCAGCCATGCCATATGGTACCGTGAGTTTCGCTCTCAGGAGTACTCACTCCCACTCACAACCCTTTACTTAAACAGAGAAACAATGGAGTGAATGTGCTAGCAGAGGGCATACTGTTGTGGAGAAGCGGTAAATTTAAGCTCAACTCAGCTGCAGAGTAGCACAGTTCATGCACAGGCAGGGTTCACTAATCCTCTAGTCAGCCCTGAACACTTCATAGACCCCGCTGTATGTTCTCAACCTTCCCGAAGTCTCCAGAGCCTACCGCTCAGATGCTCTACAATTCCCCAGCCTCCTGTTCCAACTCTCCTGCAAATCCTACACAATCACCTCCATAAAACTACATCTTGCCTTCAGTCCTAGGGGTGGCTCTGACTACTTGTCATGTGTGGAGCCTTGAAGTAAACTGAAAGTGAATGCAATAGACATAAAAACCCTGAAAGGCAGACAAATATGTTTCACAATAAAGAAGGAAGCAGATCAGCAGGATTTTTTTAGACTTAGTTGGTTATGCTTTAAAAACTTGTTTTAATGTTGGGAATGAATCACATAAAGTGAGTGAGGACTTCATGACTGCCTGATATTCTCCCAGGCAGCAGTGACAAAATATGCACCTGATTATATTGTCTGATTTACATTATACAAGAACACTTGTTCTTGTTTTCTTAAAGTATAAATGAAGAAAGGATCAGGTGTGTAGTTGGTTGCATAAGTAGCAGAAACATCATGAATATGTCATATTTATTAAAATGAGCTGGTGGACAAGCATCCTTTATTAGTTTGATTTTATAAAATAGGTGGTCCAAATGCCTTCTTTTTTCCAAAAGTATTTTGTAAGTGGTATGTGTCAAGAAGCCTCACTTCAAGAATGAGGTCTTAAAGGCATAGGATGAGACTCTCCCTGTGTGCTGAGAAATGGGCTGGTGGGGAAGATGAGTAGCCTGATTGAGCAGAGAGCTTTTGCAAGAACTGAGGAAAAAAGAAAAATGTATAATCTTTGGAAGGAGGCCTGAAATAAGGGGGATAATGAGATATAACCTATAGCTTAGTAGTTAAATTTGAAACTCAGTCAAAATTCATGTGAGAGGGAGAAGCATTCTGGAGAGAAGGAGGGCTATCTTACAGGCAGCTGTAAGATAGAAGGAGCCAATCTGCAAAGATTGGAGAAAGGAATGAACAACTTCAAGATAGGAAAGACCAATCAACAGAGACTTCTTGTTACCCCCAACAACAAGAGCCTGGTACTGGCATGTTTCGCAGTTAGTGACTAGAACATCACAGCAAGAATTCATGCCAAGCAAGTCAAGGCAAAGGGTTCACTGTGAAAAAGGTCTCCAGGACTGCAACCCAGGGACCCCTGGATGACACTGTGCAGGCACAAGTGGAGTTGTTAAAGGTGTGGTAAATGATAATGAAGTTCCAACCCTCTAATACCTATGTATGACTGAGTGATGTTTATGTATGAAATTCTGTAATATAAACTCAAAAAGCTTGAACCATGGTGCACATGCTAGACAGAGATATCCCCTGTGTGCCCAGTGTTGAATAAACCCACCTGTTTCTAACACTTTGTGAGTTGGAGGTTTGCTTCTTCATGTCTTCAGGGCAGATGACTCAAGAAGCATTTAAGGATATTGTAAGGTCGTGTAGAAAGACAATTAAAGAAGCAAATCTCAGTTAGAGCTTAATGTGGCCAAATCATACAATTATAGAATCTGTTAAGGATATCAAAAAGTGCTTTTATAAATACATTCATAACAAAAGGAGGACCAGGTAAAATCTCTACTCCATTTTGGACAAAGAGGGGAACATGGTAAGACAAAGACTGAGGTACTTAACACACTCTTTGCCTCATTCTTTANGACAAAGACTGAGGTACTTAACACACTCTTTGCCTCATTCTTTAACAAAAATCTTGGCCAT
>VZRI01002826.1:5411-19855 GCA_013397515.1 Upupa epops
TGTGGGGTTGCGTTTCTTTACCGCTTCTTTTCCCCCCTTATTTCTCGGGTCTCGGATGTTTTCTCTGCGGGAGAGGCCGTCCCGCAAAGGTGGCCGTGTGTCCGGGCGGTTCTTGCCGTTGTCGGGGTTGTTGTCGGGCACTTTTACGGTTGTTGGTTGCGGGGTCGATGTTGCTCTTGGATTGCGAAGCTGTTGGAGCTGCTGGAACCTCCCGAGCGGAGCTCCCGCACCGGCTCCCGCACCCACCTGCCAGCGCTCTCCGGGGCGGGAGCGCTCGTTCCCCGGGGTTGGGGAAGGAGGAAGGGAGGAGGTGGGGAGGTGTTTGCGTGTCCCAGGACCCGCAACACAGCGAGGAAACCTCCTCAGCCTCCATTATCCCCTCTCCCTCGCTTCATCTCCGAGAGAAAGCTCTGGCCTCCTGTACCGGGGGGCTGCCGGGGGTGCTGCGGCGGCTGTCCCGCCGTGAGACAGAGAGGACCGACTGAGGGCAGAGATGCTCTCCCTGAGGGATGAGGAGTTCTCGGAGGGTATCGCCTTCCTCCGTGAGAAATAAGCGCTGATGTTCAGCAACAAAGCCCTAGGAAGCAGAGCTGGGCGGAGGGAGGTGGAGGAGGAGGGGGGGGGGATGCTCCAGACAACCCCAACCTCATCCTCCTGGACCAGATTTTTCCCTGCTGCCTCGAGAGAGGAGGGGGTGCGAGGGAGAAGTTAACGAAGGGAGGCTGTGTTGTGCTGAGCTGGGCATGCCCTGGGCTGCTGTGATACTTCAGGATCAAACTCTGGAGGCAGGAGCTGGGGGAAACCCGAGTGCTCTCCCCCCCCTCCCCGCTGCAGTGAATTAATCTCTCTGTGTCGCTGGCTCTCTGGACCCGTTTTCTCAGTCACTGGGGTGATTTCTCTCTCCTTATGAAGTTCTAGCAAAGCTAACAGTTGCCAGTAGTTTGGAGGTGCCTGCTGGTGCCGACAGCAAACAAATAGGGGTCTTCTGTATCTGGCCCCGTAACCGCCGCTTCCCGACCGGGTTAGCAGCATCGCCGGCGCTCTTGAAATGATGCTGGAGGAGCCCTTCTCACGCTGAGGGGAGCCGTGAGCTGCTGGAGCATCCCTGGGTTCAATCTGCGGGGCTGGGGTCGCAGCCCCCTCATCCTGCTGGCTTTAGGACTTCGGTTTTTGCCAAGAAGCTGTTAGACGTGAACGCCGTCTACTTCACCCACCCTGGGCTGTGCTGCTGCTGGGGTCTCCTTGGCAGCCCCTACCCTAACCAACCTTGGGGGATACACGGGGCCCCACGTCGTCAGCTCATCTCCGCGGCCTGAATCCCTGAGATTAGCCCCGGATTAGGCGGTGGCCAGCGATCGGCTGTGGATGGAGCGAGAGGAGATGCCGCGGCCGGAGAGCCCCGGCTGGGCTGAGCGATGGGGGCGTTTGGGTGCTGGCCCGGATGGATGGGACGCTGGAGAGGAGCACCCCCCAGGTGCTGACCACTGCCACCAGATGCTGCTGTTGTCACTGCTACGGAGGATCTTAAGGCAGCGGGAGGAAGAAAAGGAAGCCACTTACCCTTTCCTGCTATTCAGGGCTCTTTCTTCTTCTTCTTCTTCTTCTCTCCTCTGAGCTGTCAGATGCCGTTTGCGTACGCACAGCCCTGCACGTTTGCCTGTGGGATGAGGCTGCTGGAACGAAGCCAGAGATGCCATGGCTTGACTTTGGTGACTGCAGGTCTAACGGTCCCGACTTCAGCATCACCGGGGCGCTGCTGGCAGAGGCATCGCCCGCTGCGGAGAACGCAGCGCCGGGTGGTACGCGCCTGGGCATCGCCTCCCCGCACGCTGACCCCTGCTATGGACTGAGCAAACCCCTGGCTCGGAGCCACACGGGACCCTCTGAGAAACTCCAGGCGCTCACACCGGTCCCAGCCCCATCGCTCGCGTGTGGTGCTGGTGGCTCAGCCCGGAGCTGGACTGTGCCAGCATCTGCCTCCGATGATTTCTGCTTTAAAAAGCTCCAGAGGAGGGAGGGTGGACTGGAGAGAGGAGAAGTTCTGCCTCTGTCTCAGGCAGGTATCCCGGATGAAACCCATGCCTGAGCAAGGAGTTTTTTCAGCTCCTTGCTGTCCTCCTGCTTTCAGCTGATGGAGAAGCTGGAGCACCTTTTGATTTAAAGGGTTTGTTCTGCTCGGGCTCTGCTTTTGTCTGAAGAACCGAGAGCTCCTGCATTTAATTCTTGAGCAGGGGGTGGATGCAGAGAATCCGGGGCAGAGTCACTGCGTAGGAATAACTCGCTCAGAGCGCGGCAGAGCCCATCGCCAGCCAGGAGATGCCCGAGGCATCCTGAAATGTTAATGGGATTGTTTTGTGCGCTTATGGAACAGGATACCCTCACCCCGAGGTCTCGGAGCTGCAGCCAGCGACGGTTTCTTCTTGCAGTCACAGAGCTGCCTCCTGTGCATCAGCATTTTGAAAGGGCAAGGGATGATTCGAGGGGAAATGGGGGGGTGTGGGGGGTGAGCCCTCCTGAGCAGGGGGGCATTTGCACCCTGCCTTGGCACTGGGAGTGGGGGAGAAAGAGGGTGGAGAGGTGGGTTCCCATCAGACGGGGTGAGAAGGAGCCTTCCTCTCTGCTGGCTGCACCAGATGAGGTGGTTTTATGCGCTGGGTGTGCTGGTGGCACTGAAGCAGGGGAGAACGGCTCCCCATCAGGGACCATCCCACCCCCAAACTTCCCGTGAGGTGGATGCAGGACCTGCTTCAGCACTGGGACTGCCCAGCAGAACCCCCTCGTGTGCATTAGGCTGCACCTGCCTGCTCAGTGTCCCCCGGGCACTGGGGAGCTTCAGCTGGGACCAGTGGGACCACCTCTGCACAGAGCCCCTGTGCAAACGGGGACACCCTTCCCCATCACCAGCTACCTGAACTCTGATTCCTCTTTCCATCTGGGTCTACACCCTTTCTTTTTCCATCCCCTCTGGCCTTTTGGGGACTCTGGAACCAGCTGCAGCCCCTGTTTCTCTCCCTTACTGGGGCAGTGGAGCTCTCAGGGTGCAGCCTGGGTTTACAGGGAGAGGCAGCCTGTTCCTGCACCGCGTCAGGGGGCTGCTGGTCTGTGCTGGGGTTTTTTCAAGCCCTTCCAGTTGCTTCAGGAAAATGTAGGGGTCTTTCCTCACTTGAGCTCCAGGGAGACTCTTTGCATCTGTGTTTCATGGGAAATACCCCCAGCCCTAGGGCTGGGTAACACAGGGGCTCAGTTCTGTTCTCACAGCTTTAGCAGCAGGTGCTGGAGGAAGGATTTTCCTGCATCTTAACCTGAGTGGGTCCACAGGGACTGGGAAGGGGGTTTTCCCTCCTAGAACGGACTGAATTGCTTTTTAAAGGAGCACAGGGGTCCTGCTGGAGCACAGAGTGTGTGCAGGCAGAGCTGGGGGGCACCAGCAGTGACCCTGCTGCCTAGGGGTATCCGTGGGGAGGGCATGAACATCTCTCTCCCTGTTCTTCCTGCAGGAGTAAATTCCTCGTAGTTGCTGCTGCTGGTTGGGTGATCAGAGCTGGTTAGCAGGAGCTTTAATTTCCACTTAGGGCTGTGATTGATGGGGAGAGGAGGAGGAGGGAATCCCTAATCCTCGCAGAGCAAACACAGGGAGGGTCCTTGGGAACCCCCAGCATCTCCAGCGGTTGATGGGCTGCAGAGCCCAGTTAACCCTCTGGTGTTTGTGCAGCATCCACCAGCAGCAGCCCTGCTCATCCTGCCTTTTCCTCTCCGGGCTCTCTAAGGGGCTTTGCATCCCCAGACGCCCCCCACGTGTTGTCCTTGAGGCTGATGAATGGAACAAACCCCGCTCTGCTGAGGCACCCTCATAAATTATGGATAATTAACCATCTCCTTGGGAGAGGAGAGTTAATCCGCATCCAGCTCCCTCCTCTTCTTTCCAAAAGAGGAAGGAGAGAAGGAGGATCCTGTGGAACCTCCGGGTTTGCTTGGACTTTGCCCTTCAATCCCACGCTGTGGCGATGGACACGGTCCCTCTGCCATCCTTCCCTTATCCTCCTGGAGGATAAACCCTGCTCTTTCCTTTCCTGTTCCTAAGAGCACTCGCCCCGTCGGGTTGGAGGGAGCGTAAATCTCGTGGTGGAGATGGAGAGGGGGGGTTGGATGGAGAGCAAAGTCCAGTGGATTTGTCGTTGGGGCTGTTCTCTCCTGGCAGGAAGCCCCTGGGTGCTGTGCGAGGGCAGAATCTTGGGGGGCTGGGTTTTTTCAAGCCCTCAGGAGAGGCAGAAGCTGCTGCTGAAGTGTTGGAGCCACTCGGTGGGACAACCCCGCAGCATCTCCAGAGCTGCGATGGGTTCTGCCCTGGGCTTTCAGCTGCATCGTGAGCGCCCGTCCGCTCACAGGAGTGGCTGTTCTCTCCTCAGGCTCTAATCTGCTCGGTCTGGGAACAGCGGGGGAGAGATTTTGAAGGCTGATCTCACAAACAACCGTGTTCGGGGCTGGTTCTGGGTGACCTTGTCCAGGGCTGGGTCTGTTGAAAGTCCCTGCAGCTGAGGAGGCATCGTAGAATCCTTAGGGATGGGAAGGGCCCTTAATTCCCTCAGGATTCTAGGATTTCTACAGGGAAAGCTGTGGAATCCCTCCTTTCCTTCTGCCCTTCCCTTCGCATCTCTGGGAGCAGGTGGTGATGGCCGACCGGCCGAGCAGGATCGTGCTGGGGACAGTGTGTGGGACCCAGCCCCATCTAGGTGGATTCTTCCTCCAGTCGCCTCTTCCTTTCTTTCGGGGAACAAAAAGAGCTCTAAATGCTGCTCCCGTTAGCCGGGCTCTGTCTTTCAGCCTAAATGAAGCAGATAATTGTGTTTCCCTAACAGCTCTCTGTTAAAAAGAAGTTATGGTGCTGCTGGTGTCTTCTCCTCGATGATTATCGCTGCGGTGACTGCAGGGGCTTCTCTGAAGCTGCTGCTTCTCTCCTTAGGATCCTAGAATCCTTAGGGATGGGAAGGGACCTGGAAAGAGCATCCAGTCCAGTCCCCCTGCCACAGCAGGATCCCCCAGACCCAGTGGCACAGGAACACAGCCAGGCGGGGCTGGAACATCTGCAGAGAAGGAGACTCCACAGCCCCCCTGGGCAGCCTGGTCCAGTGCTCTGGGACCCTCCCTGGGAAGAAGGTCCTGCTGAGATTGAGAGGGAACCTCCTCTGCTCCAGCTGGCACCCAGTGCCCCTTGTCCTATCCCCAGATGCCCTTGAGCAGAGCCTGGCTCCATCCTCCTGACTCCCACCCCTCACAGATTTGGAGACAGGAATGAGGTCACCTCCTTCTCTGCCTCTTCTCTCCATCTCGCTCTGCTTTCTGAAGTGGAGGTGAAGTGTTCACGCCAGCCCAGCTTTGATTCCCCCCTCGTTGGAGGTCTCAGCTCCAATGTTCCACCTCTCTGCTTCCCTATCCTTAAAGCTTCTGTGGGGATGGGGAGGAGAGGCGGGGAGGATGCTCAGATCAGCAGAGGAGGAAGCAACCTCATTCAAAAACTTCCTGCATCCAGCACCGAGCGGTGGAACCCAGCCTGAAACAGCCCTGCTTTACACTCAGACACCCTGATTTCAGCCCTTCCATCGTCTGTATCACCCACACCCCTGCCCGTTGGTCCCCCCCACCCCCCCGGGGGGTTTTCTTCCCCTGGATTTTATTTCTCCCTTGAAAAGCAGCAGCATCACCCGCAGGTGGAATCTTTGCAGCCACCCGGCAGCTCTGCACCCCCGTCATCTTTTTGCGTGGGGTGACCCCTGCAGAGAGAAGGGAATCTCCTCCTGATGGCTGTGTGAGTGTGAGGTCTGGGGGGGGCTCACCCTGTGGTGAATCTGACCAGGGATGGGGTGGGGGAGTGTGAAATGAGGGCCCTGCAGCAGCACTGGGTGAAATGGGAAGAGTATTTGAGCAGCAGCCAGTGGCTACCGAGGAGCCCTGGCTGCAGAATGGGAGTGATGCTCGCTCTGAGGTCCTGTCTTGCCCTCTCGTTGTAGCCTGGATGCAGGAGCAGGGGTTGTGCCAGTGTTCTCAGCCATGGAAGTTAAAGACATCGATTACAGCTGGAATGGGGTGGGAAGGTGGCACCACAGGGACCTATTCCCACGCTAGAGGCTGGTCAGAGCTGCTGTGGCTCTGCCCTGAGCCTCTCTCTCTGCTCCTCTTGTGCTTCCACGAGGCTGAAGCCAGCAGCCCTGGCGAAGGGCGGCTCCAGGCTGGGCAGCGGTGTCACCTCGGTGCTTGGGATGCTGGAGAGCACTGCGTGTGCTGGCACGTGCCACCACCCTGCCTCTGTCACCCGGGCTGTGTTCCCCCTCATGCCCCTGGGTCCTGCTCCACCTCAGCAGCAGTGGGGAGCCCCTTCTCGGATCAGATGAGCTGGATCACGTCGGCAGGGTTTTCTTCCCACAAAATCTGCCGATGACTCAGAGTTTCCACTCCCGGCTGGACCCGACTCAGAGGCTCCATCCCCTTTCTCCCCAGCCCTCTGCCTGCGCTGAGTTCCCACTCTTTCAGTTTTAGAGAAAACCATCCTCATCCTCCTCTTCCTCCCCATCCCCTCCTGTTTGGAGGGGGGAGCTTGGAGATACAGGCTGTGTCCTGCCTCTACCTTGCACCCCCTGCGTGAGGACTCTGTCCCCAGCTCTGGGGACGTTTGGGTACCCCAGGCATGTGGGGGTTACTAATAACCTGAGCATCCCTGCAGGAGACCCAGCTCCCTGGAGAGGAGCAAGCAGACCCCAGGACACCCTCTTTTCTTGGTAGAGCAGGGTTAATCGTTGGACCTGCTGATCTTTCCCAACTGGAATGGTTCTATCTGATGATTCCAAGGACGTGGATCCCCACATCTTCACCCTCTCAGCCTGATTTACCCAGCAGTTTATTCCCCCAGCATCTCCCTGCTGTCGCTGGGAAGGTGGCAGAGCTGTGGTCCGTGAGGAGTTTTGTATAGAAACCGAGTGCCCCCTGCTAGTCCCAGCCTCCCTGAGAAGTGTTTGGGTGCCACCTGAAGCAGACAGAGCAGGGAGAGGAGGGGGAGCATCAACCCCAGAAGGTCGTTCGTTCAAGGCTGGGGAGTTTGTGTTCCCTACTGATAGGACCCTGCTCTGTTTGTCCAGTTAGGCTCAGGGAGGCACCTTCACCCCAGGTGCTTTATCTTGTCTCGACGGGGCTCTCGCAGGAGGAGAAGAACACGCCGTTAAAAATATCCACCCCACAGATAAGGATGGTGACTGGAGACCAAACAGCCCTGCAGGGAGAAACCTTCCTCCCAGCACCAGGGCTCCAGCCCTGCAGCAGGGAGGTCACGCAGGTTGCGCTCTGGCTCTGTTGAGGAGCCCAAGCTGGGCTGCTCTCCTCCACCCCAGAGGGATCTTGGTGGTGGTTCTAAACCAGTCTGACAGAGGAGAACGTCTCCAGGGTGACTCTGTTGGGTCCCCTGTGAGCAGACAGCGAGTGCTGAGGTTCAGAGGGGCTGTGAGTGGAAAGCTGTCAGAGTCACCCTGAAAAATAGGTTCTAAGGAGAAGGATCTCTACTTTGGAGTGAGCTCGGTTCTTTTCGGTCTCTCTGTCCTCCTCCTGCTGTGCGTGAGGCCACGCTGCAGCTCCCACCTGCGGGAGCTGTGAACTGCCTGAGAAACGCGGGTTTCAACCCCCTCCTGTCTGTGGGGGTCCCTTAGGAGCTGCTGGGGCTCAGCTGGGAGTCATCATTGGCCTCCAGAGCTGGAACTGCTGGCCTGAGGTGGCCAGGGGAGGGGGAGGTTGGAGGTTAGGAAGCTCTTCCTCCCGGAAAGGATGCTCAGAGCTTGGGCAGTGGGGGAGTCCCCGTGTGTGGAGGTGTTGAAGGACAGCCTGGCTGTGGCCCTGAGTGCCCTGGGGTGGCCGCTGGGGTGCTGTTAGGGGCTGGAGGAGCTCAGAGGGCTCTGCCAGCCTCAGTCACTCTGGGATTCTGTATCTGAGGAGCAGGGCTGGGGCTTCAGCTCCTGGTGCTGTCATCGTGCCACGAGCACAGGGTTGGTGCCAGCTTGGCAGGGATCCTCTGGCAAAGACAGGTCTGGAGAGCAGGCTGCCTCCTCGCTCTGCAGTTACAGCAGGAAGGCTGCAGGAGCCAGAGGTCTCTGCAGAGCTGCTGTGTCTGGGTCACTGGGCCAGTGTGCTGAGGGGACCAGATGCCCTCAGATGCTGTGAAATGGGGACGCTGGGTGCCATCCTGGTTGGACTTGATGATCTCCAACCTGAATGATTCTGTGTGGCTGCTCCCAGTGTCTGCGTGACACCTTGCTGGGGGCTAGCAGGGCCACCTGAAACTGGTGGCCTCATCCCTGTGGCCACAGCTGGACTCCCAAGTGGGACATCCAGCTGTCTTTGGGGGTCTCTGCTCATGTTGGGGGTAAACAGGACCTTCAGTGAAGCTACCCCAGCGATGTGGGGGCTCAGTGGGCTTCAGCATCCCCACGGGACGCTGGTGGCTGGGACGATGCTGGTGGCTGGGGGAGTTTACCCAGCGCAGAGCCCAAGGGCTTCACCAAGGAGCACCAGTCCCTCAGGACTCTGCCTGGGCATTGCTGAGCCCCGCGGTCGCTGTCGGTAGGGTGAGAGGCAGCGCGGTGGGAGCTGCTGAGACCTCTCAGCTTGGCTGGGCTGGAGCATCTCAGCAGAGCAGAACGCTGAGTCCAGGAGGCTGGGGAGGAGGTGGAAAAGGGAGGCTGGAAGTGGAAAAAGGCTGGGAAGGAGGTGGAAAAGGGGGGCTGGGAAGGAGATGGAATAGGGGAGCTGGGAAGGAGGTGGAAAAAGGAGGTGGGAAGGAGGTAGAAAGGGAGGCTGGGAAGGAGGTGGAAAAGGGGGGCTGGGAAGGAGATGGAATAGGGGAGCTGGGAAGGAGGTGGAAAAAGGAGGTGGGAAGGAGGTAGAAAGGGAGGCTGGGAAGGAGGTGGAAAAGGGGGGCTGGGAAGCAGGTGGAAAAGGGAGGCTGAATTGCACGCTCCCTGCAGGTCTGGTTTCCCTGCTGGCCAAGTTGCCATCCGTTTATTTTCTCCGTAGCCCGGGGGCTGCTGCGGGAGGGGTCTCTCTGCTCCGCAGGCTGTTCCTGAGGCTTCCTCCTCCCTGCTAACGCCGATCCATGGTCTCTGCCAAAACCCATCGGTGTGATGTAAACCTCGAATCGCACGCTAACGCTCTGAGCCGCCGCTCCCGGGCACGCTGCCGCGCATCCACCCAGCGGGCACCTTGTGCCAGGGGTCCCGGGGCTCTGCAGGGGGGTGGGTTGGGTGGGGTGGGATGGGATGTGCCAGGCCAGGACATCCAGAGCCATCTGAGCCGGGGTCGCCCGTCGCTGGGAGTTCTGGTGGGAGGTGTGGAAACAGCCTGTGAATCGCTCAGGGCTGCGGGTTGAGCTGCTGGGGCAGCGGTACCTGGCTCTTGGCACCGGGGGCTGTGTTTGTGCCGTTGGGTTGGCGGTTGGTGGAGGCTCCGCGTGGGGTTGATGTGGGCAGCAGGAGGTGGTTTGATGCATCCGACCTTGTGAGGAGCAGCGGAGGGAGCTGGGCTGCTCAGCCTGCAGAGAAGGAGCCTCAGGGGAGAGAGCCCTCCCTGCTGTCTGCACTGCCTGACAGGAGGGTGCAGAGAGCTGGGGGTCGGTCTCTGCTCCCCAGGAACAAGGGACAGGACAGGAGGAAAGGGCCTCAGGCTGCCCCAGGGGAGGGAGAGGGTGGCCCTGAGGAGACCCTTCTCCCTGGAAGGGGTGCTCAGCCCCTGGCACAGGCTGCCCAGGGAGGGGTTGAGTCTCCATCCCTAGCTGTGTTTCCCAGTCGGGGAGACCTGGAGCTCAGGGATGGAGTTTGGGGGGGTTGGAACAGCTGAGTCAGAGTTAAAGGTCTTTTCCAACCTACAAGATCCCACTCTCTGCCCCCCGTCACTGCCTGTGGTCCAGGGCAGAGCCTGCTGGTGTGGTCTCCAGTCCCCACTGGGTTTTGAGCTCCTGCAGAGGCTGCTTGGGCACCTGTCCTCCTGCACCAGAGCATGAGCCCTCCTCTCCAGTGTGAAAGCTGGTCCAGTGGCAACCAGTTGTTTCATGGGGAAGGGACAGGAGCAAAGAACCTTCCTGCATTTCCAAGGGAGGCTCGATGTCCTTTGGCAGCCAGAGTGGTTTTAAATGAATAGAGACTGAGATCGACTGTTGCCACCTGCCCAGCCTCTCTTCCCTTGTTACTGCTCTGTTTTGGAGAGATTAAAGAGAGGTTTCATCCTGCTGAGGCAGCAGGTGATGCTGCTGGGGGTGTGGAGGGGATTGTAGTCAATCCAGTTCTCCTCCTGGTTTAGCTCCACGGTTGGATTCATTGATAACATTTGCCCAGGTTAGTGTGATGAGGGACCTTAGAGCTGCCTTCCAGTCCCTGAAGGGAACCTTAGAGCTGCCTTCCAGCCCAGGGCTCCAGTTCCAGCCTCCAGGGAGGCTGCAGAGGGGCTTTTCCCAAGGGGATCCAGCGCCAGGACAAGGGGAGATGGTTTTTGACTGCAGGAGAGGGGGGTCAGGCTGGATCTGAGGAAGAAGTGCTGCAGTGCCAGGGTGCAGAGACTCTGGAACTGATAGCCCAGAGAGGCTGTGGCTGCCTCCTCCCCAGAGGTGCTCAAGGCTGAGGCTTTGGGCAACCAAGTGTGGTTGAGACGTTGCCCCATGGCAGGGGTTGGAGTAGAGGAGCTCTGAGCTCCCTCCCACCCTGAGCCCCTCTGGGACTCCACGATCCTATAGCTCTATTTCAAGGCTGCAGCTGCCACCCCAGAGCCCCGACAGCAGCCAGTGCTTTCCTGCACCAGGTCCCTTTTAGGTGGCGACTGAAATCACCCCGTTGGGGTCTCAGGGGAGAGGCTTTTCCCCCCCTCCAGCATCCACCAGAGCTAAATTAGACTGGAAACCTTTCCACCCAGCCCATCCCTTTACTAAAGGATCTGCTTCAGAGCCGATGCAGAGCTCGGGGAGCTCACGAGAAGCTGACAGGGGGTATCATAATATTATGATATTTAACAGCACAACCCCGCTGCATTAGCAACTCACCTCTCGAGCACGGGGAGAGGGGGGTAGGGGAGGCAACAGCTGAGGCAGAAAAACCCTCCTGCTTCTGTATGACAGAGCTAAAATCGAGCTGGGCAATTACCGCGCGCGTGACTCGCGCTGTTGTGAGGCCAGAGCCGCTCTGGGAACCGGCTCCAGTAATCACAGGGTTTCAAATGAGGCAGTTCCTATTAACTCTGCCGAAGGATCAGAGCAGCCCAAGGTAGGGGAAGAGCTCAAGTACAGGTTGAAAGTGGGAAAGAAGGAAGGAAGGAAAAATAACCCCCCCTACACATCCCCAGTTGCTCCAACCAGCTGCCCGGTGGGAGGGTTTGAAGTTGACGCCGGTGCCAGGAGCCGGGTGCTCTGACAAAGGGCTCTGGAACACGGTTAATTGCACGGTGCTGTCGAATGCTTTCAGCGCTCAGCATCCTTCAGAGAGCACCTTTTCATGTTCCCCGGGCGTGCGGAGGGCAGAGCGCTGCTTGCGGCTCTCGCAGTCGCAGTTCCCCCTCGCTGGAGTCGCTTTTCTCGCTGGGTTTTTTTTACCTCGGGGTCTTTCATTTCTCTCTCTTTTATTTTTGGCTGCTTTTCCCCTCTTTAGAGCTCGGAGTTTCCTTCAAAGGAAACAGCGGGAATGGGGTTTTCATANTCTCCTCCCTTCATCCTCTCCATTGCTCTGCACTGGACACCCTGCAGCAGCTCTGTGTCCTCCTGGAGCTGAGGGGCCCAGAGCTCTATATGACTCTATAACCTCTGAGTACCTCTGGATTAGGGTCAGGATGGGTGACTGACTTGCTGGCAGGGGTCTCATTACCCCTTGCTCCAGCCTCGCTCTGTCAGGATGCCCTGTCCCCCCGTGGTGCCTCGTGTGGTTTGTCTGCTGGGGGTTTTGCTGCCCTTGGGTCCTTCTGAGGGAGCTGCCTGCACTGGGATGGAGGAGGAGGTGGCCCTGTCCTCTCAGATCAGCTCTGTCAGGGTGCCTGTGGTCCCTCATCTCATCGCTCATTCCTTGGACCCCTGTTTGTGCCTCCGTGCACCCCCTCTGGGGAGGATGCTCTGTGCTCTGATGGAGCCTCCCAGCTGGAGTGGATTTCAAACCAACTTTCCTTGGCTCCATCCGGGGTGAAGTTGGCCCTCCAGCACCCCAGAGTCCTGCATCCTTCCAGGCAGCTCCTGCAAGGGGCCTCCCATCCCTCTCCCCCATCTTTCCATGTCTGACCTCCACGTTCTAACGCAGCATGAGGACTGCTCTGGGCTTTCTTCCCCACCTGTCTCCTACCCATGGCATCGTGTCCAGGGAATAGGAGGATGAGGAGAGACCTTACTGCTCTTCACAGCCACCTGACAGGAGGGTGCAGAGGGCTGGGAGTAGGTCTTTCCTCACAAGGAACAAGTGATGGGACAGAAGGAAACGGCCTCGAGTGGTGCCAGGGAAGGGTGAGGCTGGCCATCAGGAGCAGTCTCTTCCCTGACAGAGTGCTCAGGGGTTGGCACAGGCTGGTGGAGTCACCATCCCTGGAGGGGTTCAGGCACCGAGTAGCCGTGGCCCTGGGGAGCAGGGTTGAGTGGGCAGAGTGGGGTTGGGGGGATGGTTGGACTGGGTGAGCTGGAAGGGCTCTGCCAACCTGGATGCCTCTGTGATTCAACCACGTCCAGGTCTGGTCGCAGAAGAGGCAGCTGGCGTCTGCTCTCTCCCTCCAGCAAAGAGGAGTCGCTGCAGCAAACCCAGGCTCCGCTCTCTCTTGACTCTCAGTGCCCCCCCCCCGTGTGTCCTGCTGATNNNNGCCTGCTGATCCAGCGCAGCCCTCCCCGCCGCTGCCTTTGTGGGTGCTGGTGGAGCAGCAGAGGGCAGGGTCAGGTGAAAACCCCTCTTATCTCTCCTTTCCTTGCTTTTCTCTCTCTTGCTCCCTTCCTCTCAGCAGAGGGGGGGCTGAAGGAGGCGACACCGAGGGCTGGGCGGTTGTCGCCTGTCTCCGCGATGCCGAGCGCGGACTCTGCAGGTCTCTGCGCGCAGAGGAGCCCCTTCTGGGGAGAGGGGGGTACCCGTTGTTGTGGGGACTCCGTCCTTTAGCAATAGAGTCTGTTCTTCATCTCCCTAGCAGCGAGGAGCTGCCTTATCAGTTAGAGATAACCCCAGCTGCATCGCCTGAAAGGCTTGAGGAGCGTAGAGCGCTCCAGCAGCACCCCCCTCCCTCCAGCTCCTCCTTCCCGCATCCTCTCTGCCAAGAACTTCGAGGACTGGGGGCAGGATTTCTCACAGCCTTTAACGCTCTGGGTGGAACTGTGCTGCTGAGGTGGTGGAAACGAGCTGCGGCTGAAAGCCACCCCTCGAGAAGCAGGAAACCTGGCTGGCATCGCCCGGGCAGAGAGGGGTATAAATAGGGCAGCAGGAAACCTGCGTGCTGCGGGTCTGCCTTGGGATTTGCTCTGGTGACCCCTGATAAGGCTGGTAACCCTCGGCTCTGCGGGCGCTCGGGCGCCCCGGGTGAGGGGCTCTGCTGCCGGCGTGTGGGGTCGGGTGAGCGGGAGGCTCCAGCAGTCACAGCCCTGTGGTTTTCGTGCTCGGGAAGGATGGCTCTGCCAGCCAGACTGGGTTTGGTGCTGCTTCCTGTAAGGTTGAGTCTGGTTCCTGCTCTGCAGGGGCTGGGGGTAGAGAGACAGCCTGGGGGTGAAGGGTTGGTCCTTAGGAGTAGGGTTGGGGAGGAGGGGTGTCACAGGGTCACAGAGTGTTGGGGGTTGGAAGGGAGCTGGAAGGATCCCCCAGTCCAGTCCCCCTGCCACAGCAGGATCCCCCAGACCCAGTGGCACAGGCACACAGCCAGGCGGGGCTGGAACGNCTATCAGCAGTGCTGACTGCATCAGTGTCCTTGTTGTGGCTGGAATGGAGTTAATCAGCCCCTGGGTTGTGGGGTTGCGGTGAGGATAACGTTGATAACCCCCTGATGTCCTAGTGGGTGCTGAGTGCTGTTTGCATGGAGTCAAGGACTTGGCTGGACGGGCACGAGAAGCTGGGAGGAGATGCAGCCAGGACAGCTGAACCCAGCTGGCCAAAGGGATGTTCCAGATCAGAGGGCATCATTTCCAGTTTATAAACTGGGAGGGGGCTGCTGCTCAGGAAGCACTCAGGTCAGTGAGCAAGTGCAGTGCTTTGTGCCTCCTGGTTACTTGATGGTGGTTATTGGTACAGAACCACACAATGACTGAGCTGGCAGAGCCCTCGGAGCTCCTCCAGCCCAGCCCAGCACCCAACAGCACCCCAGCGGCCACCCCACGGCACTCAGGGCCACAGCCAGGCTGGCCTTCAACACCTCCAGAGACAGGGACTCCCCCACTGCCCTGGGCAGTCCAGTCCAGGCTCTGAGCACCCTTTCCCTGAGGAAGGGCT
>VZRI01002826.1:51217-62551 GCA_013397515.1 Upupa epops
CGTTCCAGCCCCGCCTGGCTGTGTTCCTGTGCCACTGGGTCTGGGGGATCCTGCTGTGGCAGGGGGGTTGGACTGGGTGATCCTTCCAGCTCCCTTCCCATCCTTAAGGATTCTGAGATTCTATGATTTAACCCTCAAACTCCCTCCCCTGAGCCCTTGACAGCAAAGAGCACTAACAGAACCAGAGATGAAAGCCTCTTTACATTAAACATCACCCCTGTTTAATACAGAGAGCTGGGGGTGGGTTTATTCTCCGATACCCATCCCACGCAACCTCCCATTTGCAATCTTCTAAACCTCAGAGAAAAAGAGTTACCCCCCCCCCCAAAAAAAACCCAGCAATCCCTCCATATAAAAATAGGTTTCAAACAGCTTTTCCTCCCCTCCTATAATTATTTATTTTCCAGCAGTCCTCCGGGGTAATGTTCCGTTTTCTTATTTCACACTCCTTTTTCTCATAAATGAACCATCCCGTCGATAAATCACGAGGAAAACAGAGAGCAACCCCAGCCCGGAGAGGTTGAAAGATTTATGTAACACATTTATGTTTTCCATTTTCTCATTCTGCTACTCCAGCGCCAAAGCTAAGCTAATAAAAGCCTCTATTAATATTTCTTGTTGCCTGGCAACCGCCGAGAGGGAGTAATAGCTTGAGCTAGAAAAATAGATGACCGATAAGGAAAAATTCAATTCTTTTATTATCTCAAGGGAAAATGGGGCTTTTACCGGAACGCGATGATGTACGAGCGGGCGGGCGAATACAAAGGGTATTTGGGCTCCTGGGGGGGGACGGGGGGGTTGCCCTTTCTATTTTTAATGAGCGGTGGTTTACCTGCGCTAACTCATCGCTCAGCTCGCCTACGCGGGAGCGGAATGTGGCCGCAGCCACACGTGCTGCTGGCTTCAGGTGGCTGCGGGTGTTTGCTGGAGGGAGAGGCCTCTTCGGTTGTATGGTGTCACGACGGGAGGTAGCGTCGCTGATGGCAGGGGAGAGTGCTCGTGGTGCTGTTGCAGACCATGTTGGGTCATGGATTGCTCTTGGTGCTGTTGCAGACCATGTTGGGTCATGGATTGCTCGTGGTGCTGTTGCAGACCACGTTGGGTCATGGATTGCTCTTGGTGCTGTTGCAGACCATGTTGGCTCATGCATTGCTCTTGGTTCTGTTGGAAGTCACATTAGGTCATGGGTTGCTCTTGGTTCTGTTGGAAACCACGTTGGCTTGTGGATTGCTCTTGGTTCTATTGGAAGTCACATTGGCTCATGGATTGCTCTTGGTTCTGTTGCAAACCCAGCTGGGTCATGGATTGCTCTTGGTTCTGTTGGAAACCGCGTTGGGTCAACAATTGCTCTTGGTTCTGTTGAAAGTCACGTTGGGTCATGGATTGCTCTTGGCTCTGTTGCAAACCCAGCTGGGTCATGGATTGCTCTTGGTTCTGTTGAAATCTGCATTGGCTTGTAGATTGCTGTTGGTTCTGTTGCAAACCACATTGGCTCATGGGTTGCTCTTGGTTCTGTTGAAAGTCACATTGGGTCATGGGTTGCTCTTGGCTCTGTCACAAACCGCATTGGCTCATGGAGGGCTGCTCGCTGAAGTTTAGGAGCTGAGCTCACGGTGCTAGAGGAGCTGCAAGGTGGCTGCTCCTGCCCTCACAACAGCTGCTTCTTCTCTGCAGCCGTTCCAGCCCTGCCTGGCTGTGTTCCTGTGCCACTGGGTCTGGGGGATCCTGCTGTGGCAGGGGGACTGGACTGGTTGACCTTTCCAGCTCCCTTCCCATCCCTAAGGATCCTATAGTTGGACTCGATGATCTCAGAGGTCTCTTCCTACCTAAATGAATCCATGATTCTGCGATTCTCTTCATCACCACCCAGCCTGTAGGACCTCAGCTAACTCCCCCTTCTCAGAGAAGCAGAAGAGACCCCACGTTGGGAACATAAAGAGCCTGAATCATGCACTGACATCCCCGCGAGCGCCGCCGCTCAGCGCCTCACGTCAGAGCTGAGCTGATCCCGTTCCAGGAGCCTGCCTGGCTTTTAGTGCTGCAGCAGTGGCAGAGAAAATGATTCCTCGTCGGGAACGAGAGGCATCGCGGTGGAAGAGGAGCGCTCGTGTGAACAGAGGTGAACAGAGGGGCTGCCGACGACAAGGCTGTGATGAGGAGATGCCAATGCAGTTTGTTCTCCTAGAGGGGAGGAAGAAAAGGGGTGAAAAGCTCGCGCAGGAGATGGTGCTTTCTGCTGTGTGCACGGGGGAACAGGAGAATCAGGAGAGTAATTGGGGTTGGAAGAGACCGACAGTCCAACCCTACCCTGACCACTCAACCCTGCTCCCCAGGGCCACAGCTGCTCGGTGGCTGAACCCCTCCTGGGGTGCTGACTCCCCCTCTCCCTGGGCAGCCTGTTCCAAATCCCTGAGCACCCTGAAGAGCCCCTGGAATGTGGACGGGAGTTCTCTGGGGGTCTCCTGGATCGCTGTGTGAGTGGCTGCTGCGGCAAAGCTGCGTTCTGCTAGGCAGACCCAGTGAAGGGTGCTTTGGTCTCTCGCTCTTCCATCTCAGTTTGCTTTCTTCTCTTTCTCTCTCTGTTAGAAGACATCAGGACCTGATAATCCCAGTACAGGAGAGAGAGAGGGAGAGGACAGGGGGAGGCCTGAAACATGGTCCATGGGATTGTCTTCGATAGAATCCTTAGGGATTGGAAGGGACCTGGCAAGATCACCCAGTGCAATCCTCCTGCCTCAGCAGGATCCCCCAGACCCAGTGGCACAGGAACACAGCCAGGCAGGGCTGGAACGTCTGCAGAGAAGGACTTTAAACCCTTTCTTTCCTCTCTGTTCATTAAACTCCTTTCTTCACCATTTCCCCTGGTTTTCCTGCGTGCTGAGGCGCCCCTGAGCGCTCCACAGCACCTCAGAGCAATCCGAAAGCAGGAGGCAGGGAGAGCATCACCTCAGGGTAACCCCATCCGAGGACACCCCCGGGGGCACGGTGCCAAAGCCACGGTGTGGGGAGAGCTGCCAGGCTGGGGGAAGAAGAGGAGGGCACGGATATCCACCGGCGATTAATTCTGACCCTTGGAGCTTCCCCTGGTCGCTTCATCCCTTTCTCACGACAACAACGAGTCCAGTATTTACCAGTAGGGGAAGGCATCCTGATAGGCAACACCTTGGGGCTGGAGGACCAGCGAGGGGGCTGTGGTGGTGGTGGAGGGGTGCTGCCTGGCTGAGGCTCTGCTGTGTTTACTGTAGGCATTGAATATTCACGAGGTGCCAATTGAAATTACAGTTCACAACTGTTGCTGTGGCTAATGAATAATTGAAAGCAGCCGTGGCCAAAGAGATTTCAACGCCTGCGAGGGATTAAGCAAGGGAGAATTTAGAATTAGCTTTGTCTAGCCCATCAGAAATTCATTGGGAAGATGGTTTTAATTAGCTGGAGTGTTAATTCAGGCTGCGGTGCATTAGTTTTCGATGGAGAGCTAACCCTTCCTCCCCACATCACTTCTTCCTCTCTTTGACGGCTGCCTCTCAGGCAGGGCTGGAATCCCCCATCCCGGAGGATCTTGCTCGTCGTGACGTGGAGCTTGTGTTTCCCCTCTCAGCTCTGGAGTGAGTTCCTTCGGCTGGGGATGCTGAGATCAGCCAGGTCCAGTCCCTTCCCACGAGTCAGGATCACTGAAACCTGCCGGAGCTTCCCCACGGGGGTCTCTGCTGTGTCTGGTGCTCTGCGATGCTCTGCTGGCTGCTGGGGAAATCTCTGTTCATAGGATCCTTAGGGAGGGGAAGGGAGCTGGAAAGATCCTCCAGTCCAACCCCCCTGCCACAGCAGGAGCCCCCAGACCCAGTGGCACAGGAACACAGCCAGGCGGGGCTGGAACGTCTGCAGAGAAGGAGACTCCACAGCCCCCCTGGGCAGCCCCTTCCAGTGCTCCGGGACCCTCCCTGGGCAGAAGGTCCTGCTGAGATTGAGAGGGAACCCCCTCTGTTCACCCCTCCCCAGGGGGAAGAAAGCAGCAGCCCCCCTACTGCTATTGGTAAGGCTTCACCCTCTGCTGTGCTGGTGGTACAAATGGGATGGCAGGGAGATCATAGAATCATAGAATCATTGAACCCTCCTGGCTGGAAAGGACCACCAAGCCCAGCCCTCACCCCAACAGCTCCCCAACCCCCAGACCATGGCCTCAAGGGCTCTAGCTCCTCAATTTCTAAACCCCTCCAGGGCTGGGGACTCCACCACCTCCCTGTGCAGCCTGGTCCAGTGCCATCCCAGATCCCCATCCCTGGGAACCCCCCTAGTTGATGCTGAGCCTGAGGGGTCAATGTAGGGTGCCCCTGTCCCACCAGGCTGCCTCTGGTGGAGACATCCAGAGCTCCTGGGGAACCTGGGGACTCGAGCAAAGAAGAACTGGGAACTGCTCCAGGGAAAGCGACCCTTCCCACCCCCATGAAGCCACCTGTGCTCCACGCTTGCCTGGGAGGCTCAGGAGAGGTCCTTGGGTGCCCACAGGGCAGGAAAAGCCTTCCTCTCTGCATGGTTTTGCTTACTCCCAGGTCAGCAGGTTAATGAGCTGGCTGGGATGAGCGATCTGATCCCGAATGCAAGCCCTCGCTTGGCACGGCGCCGCGGTGCCTGCTCACACAGGGCTGCCAACGTGGCACCGCAACGGTTGGGTGAGAGAGAAAGCCTGCCAGAGATAAAACACCGGTGGCTCCTTTGACACCTCCTCCAGTGCCTTCGAGCCCTGCCAGGTCTGTCTGACCAGCGGCCGGGCACGCAGGGCACTATGCCGGGTGGTGAGGCGGCATCTCCCAAGCCCAGGGCTGCCCTGGGAGGCACTGGCGCCGCAGCAGCATCACTGGTGGTTTGGATCCTCCTCTCCCAGGTGGCTGGACTTAGCTCGGTTGATAAATGGGCAGAGTCAGTGCGATGCAGCGGGTTGTTGGCGCTGACACTTATCGATCGGAGCTCACGGCTCAATTGATCCAGCTCCCCAGTGCCAGAGTGTAATCCCAGCGGAGAACAGCGAGGCTGTCATGGGGTTAGGCCTTTACTCCTGGCTTCCCACGTGGGGTTACGTGCTGGAGGAGGGAAGGAAGTGCTTGCGATGGCCTGAATGCCTGCTGTGACCGGGGTTAAATACAGACTGGCAGCGTGGCGGCGGGCAGACGCAAGGCTCATTTACTGGGGCACAGTTCCCCTCCAGGAGTGGAGACCCTGCATGGTAGAAGGAAGCAAATCCTAGAATCAGAGAGCTCAGCCAGCCAGAGTGTTGAGATTATTCTTCAGGAGAGATGATGCTGAACTAGATCCATCAGTTCCTGCTCTGCCAGCAGTGGTCTGGTACCCTACACCTTTGCTTCCAAACCCATCCTATAGAATCCTTGGGGATGGGAAGGGACCTCTAGAGATCCTCCAGTGCAGCCCCCCTGCCACAGCATCCCTGCTTGGCATCTCCTCCCCTGCACAGCTGCCTCTTGCTGCCTTCTCTCCTCTTCCCAGCAGAGGATGCAACCACGCAATCCAGTCTCCTGCCCCTCCATGGGCTGGGGAGAGGGGTCCGAGCCTCTGGTGCTGTTGAACCACCTCCTGCTGCCCGTGAGAGGAGAGCTGTGGCCCCGGCGTTTGGGATGAGCTGGGGTTGTGCCTGGATGAGCAGCCGATCGCCTGCATCTGCAGAGGGGCTCTTGAAGGAAGCGGCTGATGTATTCAGGGGAGATGCTGGAAATTAATGGCAGGGATTATTTGCAAACAGGCTCTCCCTGTTATCGGGCTTGTTCTGCAGCCCTGACAGCGAGTTCCTTACAGACACCCCACCAGGCAGATCAGGGAGTAAGTGATTCACTGACTGCGCTCCAGCCGAGAGCTGCAGCAGCACCGATGCAGCCCATGGGGGCTGCCTGCAGCCCGGTGGCTACAGTGACTGGGATGGGGGATCAGGGGGCTCTGCCAGCGAGTTGGCTGCTGGCACCGAGCTGGGTGGTGTCGCCCACCCCCAGCAGACTGTGCTGCCAGGCAGCCAGAGCTGGGCAGGCTGGAGAGCTGGGCAGAGAGAGATGGAGTGAGGGGCAACCAGGGGCAGGGGAGAGGCTGGCAGCTGGGCAAGAACAGCCCCAGGGACCAGGAGAGTGGGCACTGACCTGCTGGAGAGCAGGGGAGGACAGAGGGACCTGGGGGTCCTAGTGGCCAGCAGGGTGACTCTGAGCCAGCAATGGGCTCTGGTGGCCAAGAGGGCCAACAGCATCCTGGGGGGGATCAGAAGGAGGGTGGTCAGCAGATCCAGAGAGGGTCTTCTCCCCCTCTGCTCTGCACTGGTGAGACATGGCATGGAGCTGGCACTGGGTGACCCCTGAGCTCCCTCCCAGCCCAGCCTGGGATTCCACGAGTTTTCTCATCTAGAGCTGCTCAAACCCTCTCTGAAGTCACCAGTCCAGGGCAACCAGCCCGCACACGGCTGCAAGCAACCGAGCGAGGAGCTGCCAGCACTACTGCTGCTGCTGCTGAGTAACTCTTGGAGTAGCAGGGAAGCTCGGGAGATCTCTAGAAGAGAGCTAATGTGCAAATATTTACGAAGGGAGGCTGCTGAGCCCGGGTAATTACAGCTCTGTCAGTCTCCCGTCAGTCCTCTGCGGAAGAGCCGAGTGGCAGATCCAGGCTTCAATTAACCAGGAATTAAGGGCAGGTAACAGAAGCGGTGCCAGTCAGCACAGCCTGGCAGGGAACAACTCCTGTCACCCTACCTGGGTATCTTTTGTGATGAGATTACAGGTTCAGCTGACAGAGGGAGCGGAGTGAGAGCTCCCTGCGACACCCCCGAGAGCACGGAGGTTGCTGAGAAAGCGGAGTGGAACTGGGAGCACTGGGTGCAGTGCTGGGCCCCTCAGTTCCAGAGGGACACAGAGCTGCTGGAGGGTGTCCAGCGTAGAGCAACGAAGAGGATGAAGGGAGGAGAGCAGCTCCCTGCTGAGGAGAGGCTGAGGGAGCTGGGGCTCTGGAGCTGGGAGAAGAGGAGGCTGAGGGGGGACCTCATTGCTGTCTCTCAATCTGTGAGGGGTGGGTGTCAGGGGGATGGAGCCAGGCTCTGCTCAAGGGCATCTGGGGACAGGACAAGGGGCACTGGGTGCCAGCTGGANGATCAGGAGCATCCAGAATGCAATTTCATCCCCTAATCAGCAACCCCAGTGCCTAGAGAAACCCTCTCCCCTCAGTAAATTCCCCACACCCCTCTATAAAACAAATTACTTCCTTTTGACCCCCCTTCCTAGAGCCTCCCCCCACTCCTCCTCCCCTCACCCCAGGAGCAGGCTGATGGGTGGCAGCAGAGCCGCGGCTGCTCCTTGAGAGGAGAAATCAGTTGGACTCCGTCACTCACTAATGAAACCCGCGGTGGCTCCGAGCCTGCGGGGAGGAGGTCCCATCAGCAGAGTCATTTGTTCCCATCCAACACTGACTGCTTCTGCACCGGCAGCTGGCCACCTGGGCCAGCTAGCGACTCCTCCGAACAAGGCATCGCGGCGCCCGCAGACATCCGTCACCGCGCTCCGGGTTTCCCACTGCTCTGTTAGGAGCAGTTATCCATCGGGAAGGGCAGGGGGGATGTATTTCCTTACCAGCTGCTCTGGCTCTCACTCCTCTCTCTCGTTTTGCCTTGAGTGAAGCGTCTCTGAGCGATTCAGCTAGACAGGGGGATGTGTGTGACGCCTCGGCTTCGCTCCACACGCAGCCTGCTGGGGACACCCGGCTTCAGAGCCGTCAGCACATCGTTTGCCTCGCTGCTTGGCTCTGAACCGAGAGGAGTGAAACCCAGGGAGGGGGGAGAAGGGCTCTGCAGCAGCCTTGTGGCTGCCTCTGGAGCGGCTGCTCCTGGAGTGGCTGCCTCTGGAGTGGTTGCTCCTGGAGATGCTGCTCCTGGAGTGGTTGCCTGTGGAGTGGTTGCTTCTGGAACGATTGCTCCTGGACTGGCTGCTCCTGGAGTGGCTGCCTCTGGAGCAGTTGCTCCTGGAGAGGGTGCATCTAGAGCAGTTGATGGAGTGGCTGCTTCTGGAGTGGTTGCTCCTGGAGTGGTTGCTCCTGGAGAGGGTGCATCTAGAGCAGTTGGTGGAGTGGCTGCCTCTGGAGTGGCTGCCTCTGGAGCAGTTGCTTCTGGAGCAGTTGCTCCTGGAGTGGTTGACTCTGGAGTGGTTGCATCTGAAGCAGTTGCTGGAGTAGCTGCTCCTGGAGTGGCTGCTCCTGGAGTGGCTGCTTCTCTCACCCAGAGAGGAAGATCCCAGCCAGCTGCTCTGCTCAGGTCACCCGTGTGAACCTGTCCCTGGAAGAGTGGCAGTGATGGGGTGATAGAAGGGTTGGGTGGAAGGGACCTTCACAGCTCATCCAGCCCAACCCTCTGCAGTGAGCAGGGGCACCTTAGGATCCTGGAATCCTTAGGGATGGGAAGGGAGCTGGAAAGATCATCCAGTGCAGTCCCCCTGCCACAGCAGGATCACCCAGACCCAGTGGCACAGGAACACAGCCAGGCGGGGCTGGAACGGCTGCAGAGAAGGAGACTCCACAGCCCCCCTAGGCAGCCTGGTCCAGGGCTCTGGGACCCTCGCAGAGACACTTTGCACCTTGATTGCCTCAACTGCTTGGGCAGAGCAGTGACCCAGCCTGCCAGAGAAGCTGTGGCTGCTCCATCAGCCCTGGCAGTGCCCAAGGCCAGGCTGGATGGGGCTCTGGGCACCCTGGGCTGGGGAGGGATGATGTCACTGCCCATGGGCAGGGGGTTGGTACTGGGGGAGCTCTGAGCTCCCTCCCAAGCTTTTCTGTCAGCCCCTGATAGGTGCCAGAGACCCCCGAGACGGGCAGGGCACCTCCTGGGCTCCAGACCTGTGTGCAGAGACCATTTAGCCCCTCTCCATAGTCCCAATGGGCAGGATGGGGGCAGGAGGAGAGTCCTGGGTGCGTGGGGCTCAGTTGTTGCTCTTGATTACTCTTGATTCCAAAGTGCTGTTCTCCTCCCTCAGATCCAGGAGATGGTCCACTCGGATGCCACATCCTACGAGTCCAACCGCCAAGTGCCCCTGCTCAATCGTCCCGGGATCTTAGCCGGCCCCATGAGCGCTCTGAGCCAGTCCCAGCTGATTTCTCAGATGGGGATGCGCAGCGGAGTCACCCACGGCTCCCCCTCGCCCCCGGGAAGTAAATCTGCTACGCCGTCGCCCTCCAGTTCCACGCAGGAGGAGGAGACAGAGTCCCATTTTAAGGTAACGGGTGGCAAGAGAGTGAGAGAGAGCAGCGGAGGACGGTCTGCAGAGAGGGCTGCCCTGGGCTGACTGGGACAGCAGAGCTGAGCTGCTTTGTTTTACACCACTTCAATAGTTCACTGCCTGCTGGGAGACCCTCCCAAGGGTGGGGGTGAGGCACCGCGTGCTGGCGGTTGGGTTGTTCAGCCGTGGGATTGGGCTTTTCTCTCTCTCTCTGGTTTCCCAGGTCTCTCAAGCTGCTGAGTTCCCTCCCGTGAGGAGTTTGATGAGCAGGGGCAGGGCGTTCAGCGAGTGGTTGGCATGACCCAGAGCCAGGGTCTCATCCAGCTGCTGTGTTCCACCACCCCTATGGGTGTTGAGTGACTGGTTGGGATGACCCTGACCCAGCAGGGTCTTGTCCAGCTACTGTCTTCAACCACCCCCATGGGTGTTGAGTGACTGGTTGGGATGACCCTGACCCAGCAGGGTCTCATCCAGCTGCTGTGTTCCACCACCCCTATGGGTGTTGAGTGACTGGTTGGGATGACCCTGACCCAGCAGGGTCTTGTCCAGCTATTGTCACCCACATTCAACCACTCCCATGGGTGTTCCACGAGTGGTTGGGATGACCCTGACCCAGCAGGGTCTTATCCAGCTGCTGTGTTCAACCAGTCAGAGCCACTCCACCTGGAGCAGCTGTAAAAGAAGGGCTGCAGGCAGAGCCTTTCATCCGTGAGATTGCATCCGTCAGTAGAACATCCAAGGAGTTGAACCCCTGGGTGCTTTCCTGGCCAGGGGTTGTTAGCTGGTAGCAGGGGTCAGTGCGTGGCAGGAGGTGCCATACTGGTGCCTCTTGCTTGGTGCTCGTGACTCTCGTGGCTCGGGGATGGGGAGCTGAGTGCTGGCACCCGAGTGGGTGAGGAGAGACCAAAGCAGCTTGGAGAGGGGGTTCCTGAGCTGGAAATCACAACCTGTGGGGAAGCTGAGGCTGGAATAACTCATGAAAGGATCTGTCTGGGAGGTGAGGAGTTGGGGAGAGCATCAAGGAGTGAGGGAGCTCGTGATGCTGAGGAGGAGGAAGGCGACAGGAGGTGACCGTGGATGAGTGTCTAGAAAGCCCCAACTTTGGAGCAAGGACCAGTGGAGCAGTGAGGGATGAACCCAGCGACCTGAGAGGAGACCCCCCGGGCTGTGCTCAGGCACCCACCAGCAGTTCCTGTAGTGATCCCAGAGGGACCATGTAGAGCCCCAGGGCTCCTGGCCCTCGTCACCACACTGGGGGAGCCTCCGTTGCCCATCTCCCTGGCAGTCCTCTTGGCAAGCAAGCGCTAGCAGTGACTCCCAGCAAACCCTCCCCAGCTGACCACTCGGGTTCATCTCTTGCTCTTGCAGGGCGCCGGGGAGAAGAGGCCATCAGCAGAGCTGGGCAAAAAGCCCAAGAGCCAAAAGAAGAAGAAGAAGAAGGATCCCAACGAGCCCCAGAAGCCCGTGTCTGCCTACGCCCTGTTCTTCAGAGACACCCAAGCAGCCATCAAAGGGCAGAACCCCAACGCGACCTTCGGCGACGTCTCCAAGATCGTCGCCTCCATGTGGGACAGCCTGGGAGAGGAGCAGAAACAGGTGAGTTGCTGAGCTCTCCCCTTCAGCTCTTGAAACCTGGGTGTCCGTGGGGTGGGCTGGTGCCAGGGTACTCCTGGGGGACCTGGCCAGAGGGTTAAAGTCACTGAAGTGGAGGCTGAGGCTGCTCTCAGAGTCCTCCTGCAGGGGTTGGTTTGCAGTGCTGTCAGCTGCTGGGGTGATGTGACCTGACCCCTGGGCACCTCCTGGGGTGTGCCAGGGCTGACCCACGTCACAGCAGGGCAGGGCTGGGGTGGCCATAGGATGGACAAGGTTTGCTCTGCCTCTGCCCCTTGAATTAGAGCAAGATGATGTGGAGAGGGTCCGGCCAAGGGCCACGGGGCTGAGCAGAGCATAGGAAGCCCTGCCCTGTGAGGAGAGGCTGGGAGAGCTGGGTTTGTTCAGCCTGGAGCAGGGGAGACCCAGGGGGGACCTTATCCCCAGCTCCCAGGACATGAAGGGTGGCTGCCAAGGAGATGGAGATCCCTTTCCCCAGGGAATC